>CM016492.1:24996239-25304936 GCA_002890555.2 Lagenaria siceraria | reverse complement strand
TAAATTATTGAACATATATAATTTTTGTTTGAGTATCTATATGTCTGTTGATCTGTGCTCGCTTTGGCTTATTGATCAAGCTATATAAAAAGTTATATTTATGCAATAAGATATATGGTTGTAAAATCATAAAGATAAAAAATAAATCAAGATACTTCCAACCAAATAAAGTAACTTAGTAATGTATCAAAAGATTTGTGTTGAATACATTAAAGTTATATAAAATTAACACAAAGTTCAATTTCATAATTAGTTGATAATGAGAAGAATAACTCGTATATTCTATAAAATTTGTGAAGTCTCTTCATATTTTTTACGTAGGTTCCTGATCAATTTATTAATTTAAAATTTAAATTCCATAGTAATTCAACATAGTATTCAAATAAATAATTATATATATATTTTTTTGGTGAAACAAGTTAAAATTCTTAATATTATTTCTACTCCAATCCAAATAATGAAAGGATAGAATACCTTTTGATTGAATAACTATCAAATCAAGTCAACTAATATGATATAAAAACCATAGGTTGGATTTTATATTCTCTTAAAAAGAATAAGAGGTGTGGTAAAGTAAAGCCGTTGGGTAATGGAATTTTATTTTATTACTTTTCTTTCGTAAGAGTGATGGAATTTAATTATGGTCCTTTGGGTAGAAGGAATTTGCAAGGTCGAATTTTAGCAGCAGAAAGCAATTACATATCGTGATTTTGACTTGTGAATGCTTCCTTTTTTTTTTTTTTTAGTTGCTCACAATTATGAAAAAGCGCGTGGACCCAATTGGGCCCTCCATCAAATTTTGTACTTTTGGACACCATTTTATAAATTTTGCTTCCAATTTTCACCAAAATTTAAGGTTTGTTTGGTTTTGTAATCTATATTATAGAGCATAAATTATATAGTTTATTGTTTATCCATATGTTTTATGTTTTTTAATTTATTGAGTTAAAGACCAGGGGTGAATTTAGTATAAACCTAATGGAACTCGAAACCCCATCAACTTTATGTTATATATATAACTAATATTTTATTAATATTATTAGCTAGTTTAGTGGTAAATCTATCTTCTAGTCCTCTCTAGACCTACGTTCAAACCCCACTTTTTACAAAATCCTAAAATAAGGCAAATTCTAACCATAAAATATCACTTCATCAATCAAGTATATATTACACGAAGATGAACCATACTTCCAAGTTCCACCAAACAAAAAAAAATGATAATAAAACCTCTCATCATGAAGAACTATAGTTTAAACCTTTTCAGTACATAAGAATAGTTTAAATTGAAACAATAGTCTATAAAACGAATAAATAAATAATGCAACTAAATAACCTAAAAAATCATGAGATTACATTAACTTTCTAATAATGATTAACTTTCTAATTGTCTTGATTGGGTGTTGTGTAGTTGTAAGCTTAATATTAGAAACTTTATCAAGTTATCATTTGGCAACAAATGTTTGATTTTTCTTTGTTTAAAATGAATAATAAATAAATATTTTTTAATTACGGTCTAACAATTAAATCCAATAGTCGTAACATCGACAATATTGTCCATAAAGATCAATAATTTGATCTCAAACTCCTACAATAGTTAAACTTGAAGAAATAATAGATCTTATAATTCCCATTTTTGCTTTGAGAAAAACATTTATTGGGTCGTCAATTTGTGCATTCGTCATTGTGTGCGAAGCCCATTAATAGGCCCATTTGTGTTCTCTCTCTCACTAAATTATATTTTGTCTTTAGATACAACGAGCAGTGTTGGGAAAATTATTTTAAGATTCTAGGATTTAAATAATGCAAATTTTGAAAATAATATTTTTATGTTTTAGTGCGTCTATGTTTTGAGTTTATAATTTTAGATTACATAATTAGATTAAAAAGGATAAAAATGCTGATAAATATAGTATTTTATACTATAAACTCAATCATTTTTCTAAAATTAAAATATGTATTATATGATATATTATAAATAAATAATACTAAAAACCAATAATCATACAAAAAGTTTAACATAAAAAAATATTCATAAATTAATTAATAAGTGCTTATACTCAACCTAATATAATATAATGGGTAACAACAACTAAATTTATAGTTTATAAATATATCATCCAACACATTTTGAATCATCAATTAAATTGGAATCTAATTTTTAAATATGTAACAAAAAATATACCTGAAAATATGAATCATAATTTTTTGAGAAATTATTATAAACAGCAAAAATATCAAACTATTTACAAATACAAAAAAAATTTCACTAGTCTATCAGTGATAGACTGCGATAGAATTCTATCGCTCAAGCAAATAAATTCTATCGTCTGAGCGATAGAAATCGATAGAATTCTATCGCGATCTATCAGTGATAGACGATCAAATTGTTCTATATTTGTAAATAGTTCGACTCATTTTTCTATATTTGAAAAGAGCCCTGATTTTTTCTTAGCTCCTGAATTAATATGATGATATATGTGATTTAATTAGTTGAGTAACCCTCAATTAAAAAAAAAAACATAAATAGTTCTTTAGGGGTCGCTTGGAGCGTTGTGTTGATTATTATAATTTGTGGATGTTATAATAGTATGTGTTAGGAGTGTCTACTATTTTTGTACGAGTTAGAAGTTTTTTCTACTATTTTTTTAGAATTATTTTTAAATATAGAAAAATGAATTAAACACTTAAATATTTCTATATTTATAAATAGTTTGATATTTTTTTTGTTTAATAATAATTTTCTATTTTTTGTATTATACAAGTAATAAAAAAGAACATCCTTGATTAACTTTTGCTACATGCACATATTTGCATCCTTGATTTTTGTCTTGTTTTATTTTTGTTTTTAATATCAATTCACTTACTCAAGTTAGAGAGTAAGTGAAAAGATACCCTTAGGGTTATAAGATATCTTTGAAATATAAGTGAAACAACCAATCAAAATATCATTAAGGCTTTATTTATTTCACAGATTTTATCATTAAATTTCAAACCTACATTTAATATACTTATATATTTCATAACTCGAGTTAAAGATGACATTGCACAACTCAAACTAATAGGATACAATTGATAATTTTCGAATTATTTGTCTTTATTTATTATTTTCTTTTGGCCATGAACCTAAAAGAAATATTGTTTAGTGAGTGAAAGTCTTCTAACCTGAATCTATGCATTAATATTAAATCCCTAAACATAATCAATCACACAGCCTGTAATTTTTTATTTTTTTGGTACAACAACTACGATGATGAAGGAGCGAACCTTCCATCTTTAGAGAGGAAGTATATCAATTAAGTTGAACTAAGTTTATTTTGAAGACAACCTATAAATTGTGCTACATTTTTCTTCATATTGTGTTATATCCGGTAATAACATATTGTATTATTTTGAACTTGACTGCGATATTTTTAATTTTTTAAATTTTAGTATTTGGATTTGAAGTTACAATCTTTTGAGAGGAATACGTGCTCTTGTTTGCCGCAAGTCTTTCATCTCTATAATCACTTACCTGCTTCTTTGTCAACACTTCATCTTCTATCCTGCTTGAAAAATGGCGGTACGTCTCAGCCTCACTCTACGCCACCCGCTTCTCCCCACCAGTTATCCAATTCCGGTCAGAGCTACTCAATTTCGGAGATTCTCCGTTCAGAATTGCGTCTCCGACTCCGATGATTCGCGCAAGGTACTAAGCTTTCACTCATTATCTACCACTCCTTGTTCGCGTCTGGTTCACATTGCCTGCCGAGAGATACCTATTTTCCATGAGAATGCGATGTTGGAGTGTTGTTTGTTTGGATTCAAATTACGCCCTCAAACTTCTTTATGATTATGTTTCTGTGATTTGTTTGTGTTTACTTTCTGTCAATCGAGCAATATGTGGCCATTATTGTGTAACGGGCAGTTTTTTGAAGATTGAGTAGCTTTACATCTGGTTGACCGTGTTTCCTATATGTATATATTTATATGATGATACACTGGATAGTTTATGGTTCGTGTTTTCAAGTGTTGCAGCTTGTCTTGGAAGTGAAGGAGAAACTCGAAAGAGAATATTCTAGTCTTCCTCTAGGTCGGAATGGAAGGGACGACGAAGAGATGATCCTCTGGTTTCTGAAGGACCGAAAGTTTTCTGTTGAAGATGCGGTTGCAAAATTAACGAAAGCTATTGTATATACTTGAAGCCCCTCTTTTTTACTTTCTAAACATTATGTCTGTTGTTCATTTGGCGTCATGAAAACTGAATTTGCTGTAATAGTGTTTTTGAAATAAGATTAAGATAAAAGTTTTACATGGTTTATATCGAAATTTTAGTTAATGAGGAATGATAATGTCATAGCATTTCGTTAAATAATTATATACATTTCATTTTTCCTTCTATCTCAAACAGAACTGGCGTCAGGAATTTGGAGTAGATGAACTGTCTGAAGATTCAGTAAAAGGAATGGCTGAAACTGGGAAGGCATTCATCCATGAGTTTCTTGATGTCAATGGCCGGCCAGTACTCATAGTTGTGGCTTCCAAGCATTTACCTGCAGTAAGTTCCGTGGTTACCTATTAATATTTGAAATCTTTTCTTGGTTCGACGTTTGATTCAATTACCCAATGCCATTATTATCCATGGGTCATTTGTAGTACAATTGTCTTCCTTTGTAATTGAAGATGTACTACTTTGTTATTGTAACTTGAAAGCTTATGAGCTGTAACTTATAACTGTCCATGAATTGATGATGCACCTACTTCTCCATGAATGGTGAAGTTTGACCTTATGACGTGCACTATGACCTATGTCTTCCTCAGTGGCACTTTTTCTTATTTTTTGATAGTAAAATTACGTTTTCGTCTATATGTTAATTGAATTTACTCTCTTAACATGAATTTTGACTTTACTAATAACTTTGACTGCAGGTCCACGATCCTGTTGAGGACGAGAAATTGTGTGTGTTCTATGTAGAGAAGGCACTGAGCAAGCTTCCACCTGGAAAAGAAGAAATACTTGGAATAATTGATCTGCGAGGTTTTCGTACAGAGAATGCGGACCTTAGGTTCTTGACATTTTTGGTAATCTTACAAACTGAAGTTATCATTTTCAATATATAGTGGGAACTCAGAATCACTATTTGCAAGTTTGTGCTGCGATTCATTTGTTGACCACTTGGCACAAGCAGAACTATATGATCTGTATGCATTTTACGTTTTTAGCATCACAAGTTTTTTGCTCACTTTACTAGGAAGCAGCCATTTCTATAATGGTTGTCGAGGCCGATCATTGATTTTAAGCATGAAAATTATGTTGCATTTTCCTTTTCCACAAAACAACAATTAGTTAATATACTTACCAAAATGCTAGGCTTGCAACTGCAAGGATGCTTCATTTAATAGCTAGCAGTATAACTCAATTCTTAGTGTGAAAAATGGGATTGAGCGGCTAGAGCACTCCTTTTGCATATTTGGTTGGAAAGGAATCTTCATACTTTTGAAGATAAGTCTTCTTGTTATGAATTTTTTTTGTAGAAATGTACAGGCGCTTTTTGGTGGTGTTATAATCACAGGAATTTTCTTTTGTAACTAACTTTCCACGGAAGGAACTCTTCTTTAGCTTTTTTGTGGGTGGGGTTTCCTCTTCCCCCAGCCCTTAGACGGTTTTCTTCTTCACTTTTGAATATGATTATGTTTCTTGTCAAAGAGAAAAAGGAAAGAAAGAAAAATGGGATTTTCTTCCCCACTTCTCCTTTCTCTCTCCTGAGGGCTCTATGTTTCCGGCTTCTGGTGGGTTAGGGGTTGGATGGGGTCAAGAGATTTTTGCATTTTGATGGCTTCTTTGTCATTTGTCATTTGTTCCTTCTGATCTCTATATGTTCTTTTCACTGGCAGTTTGATGTGTTCTACTTCTACTATCCAAAACGGCTAGGTCAAGTCCTCTTTGTGGAAGCTCCATCTGTGTTCAGACCACTATGGCAACTTACCAAGCCATTATTAAAATCATATGCCTCTCTGGTATGCACACTTCCATTTCTTTCAAACTTTCCTCAATGAAAGTTTGGTTATTCATCTAAAAATAACTCAATTACATAAGAACTTGGTCTATTAAGTTTTATTAAGCTGTTTGGAATTGTTGTTGTCTTCAAGCCCTATCCTACATCCTAAATTTGCTCCGAGTATTTTAATAGTTTTTGTAATTTTTTCATTTTTGAAGGCGAGATTTTGTTCCGTAGATACAATCAGAAAGGAATACTTTACTGAAGCTACACTGCCTGCCATCTTTAAAGATTGAGGAATGTTGTCACTCTCGACAAACAGGTCCAAATTAGGTTGTATTAAGACAGGCGCGTACTGAAAAGATTATAAAATTCCACCTGTTCATATTTTGGGAAATAAAAAAGAAGTCTTTCAAGTACATTTGATATTCACTTTGCTAATTGTGGGGCTACATTATTCCAGAGATGAAGGTCAGTTAACGCTATTAAACCCATGCAACTCGTAAGTTTCTGAGTTCAATATCATTTCCTCATGATTTTTAGAAAGCTGAAATGTGTGTCGGTATCTAAGTTGAATTGGAGTTTTTATTTCTTATGTCTGTATTTATTTGGTTAAATTATAAATTTAGTCTCTATGATTTCGAGAAAGTTAGAATCTAGTTCCCATGATTTGATAAAACCTCATAAATAGTTCTTAGGGTCATAAATAGTCTCTGTGGCTTGATAAAATCCTCGTTAAATAGTCACTACTGTAGGAAGTATTTATGAGGATTTTACAAAATCATAGGGACTAAATTCTAATTATAAATCACAGAGACTAAATTCTAACTTTGTCCAAATCACAGGGACTAAATTTACTATTTAACCTATTTATTTTTACTTTATTGAACAGGAATTCTGCGTATTCAGGTCAACTGCTGGCTGCTTCTGCAATATGTTGTGGATGCTTTGCTGAAGAAAATATTTCATACGAATGAAAAAGGGTAGAATCCAATTTTCCCTCTCAAATTCTATGTTCTGATTCGATACGCAATGAGGAATTCAGATATTTTTCAAGTATGGGTCCAAACGTGGATTGTGGAGGTATGTGATCCCACCTAAAAGAAGTTTAAATATTTATTCTTGTATCATGTTAAATGATCACTAACTGTGTTTGTTTGTTGTTCTTTTTAAATGTATTCTAAAATTATAAAAACATAACGTTTTACATAAAGAAAGCAACCATCCTTGTTAGGAATACAAAAATTCTACATTGACTAGATAAAGAAATTAAAGATACAAAGTAGATAATATCATATAATTGTGAAGATATGTGGAAGGTCTGTTGTCTGAATCTCTAACACTCATCTTTATGTTTTATGAGGAGATATTTGTCTCTGTCCTAAAAGACATATTTTTGAATCTCCATCTTACACCATCGATCTCTATAACAAATTCAAGAGACAGTGGGAATCGCCACGAATTGCCATATTTGACATCTCTTCCATTTGAGTCAATTGGTATTAAGATTAAGATTTACCTTCTTTTTCCTTTTTAATTTTGTTTATTGTCATTGACTGTGAACTTGAGTCTCAAATAAATACAATTTTGTAGCAGTTAGAAGTCATCTGTGCAGGACATCCATCCAAACCAAAAACATCAAATAGTAAGAAAACAACATTATAAAAATAGACTCACCAGCTTCAGCATTGCTTGTTTTTCAGATAAAGCCTAAAAAATATTCACGGTACAATAGAGTAAAATAAAACAAAAGCAATTAACATCAACACAAGAAACCAGTGAAAGGGAAGTTCGTGTACTAAATCACTGGGTAATCTAAAGAATTCTCTCTTTATATTTTGCTCGTTTTGTTTTTGTTTTTTTAGCTTTTGCTATATGCACCTATTGTATCGTTTTTGTCATTTTGATTTATTGTTCTTAAATACATTGCGTTAATTTTGATTTTCAAACTCATCAATTACTTTAACTGTGTGTGACCTACTGTTATACTAAAAAAAAAAGTTAACTTATTAAAATAAGCATAACTTAACTGACATACGAATGCATTAGTGACAAAAAAGTATGTACGTAGTTTGAATTTGCTACCCCTATTGTACAAAAAAAAAAAAGTTAAATCGCAAATTTAGTCCCTATAGTTTGATAAAACTCTTGTAAAGATTCTGAGACTATTTATGAGGATTTTATCCAATTGTAGGGACTGAATTCTGATTATAAAATATATGACTAAATTCTAACTTTTTCTAAACTATAGGGACTAAATTTACAATTTAACCTAATAAGAAATTATGTCAAAAAGCCAAAAAATCCATTTTCTTTTACTAAAACAAATGAGGTGACAATAAATAACCAAGGGGAATTGAACGTTGTAATGAAAATTTGTTATTTTGCTAATTTTGCCTACGGATTTCAAGTGCCAAAACCTCTTACAAATTTGTAATCTTTAATCCAACAATTTTCTACTCGAATTTTCTTAACAGCGTGGCCACAAAACAATGGATAAGGACGTTGAATAGTTTCTGTTCTATTAGTTTCTTCTTTAGTAGAATAAATCACGGGTTGTTGGTGATTGTTCTCTAATTTAACATGATTTTATATTATTATTACATGTGTCGGTCTAAATACTTAAAATTATAATAATGCTATATAGCAAATAATAAGTTTATAAGTTGAATTTGCTTAATTTTGAGTTGGAGCATATCTCTCTTAAGGTAATGGATTCTATATTCAACCAAGACTTCAGAGAATTCTAAATGCTGAACTAAAAAAAGGAAACAAATTGTAAATAGAAGTTTATATTAAATTGATATGCGTTAGTTTGTTCTTTCTGAAATGAGTTTGCTTGTTTCATAAGTTTCTAAAACTTATTATGTGCCATCAATTTTTCATAATTAAATTTAACATAAATGGATGTAGATTTTTCAACTCTGTAACTATATAAATATACGTTTTTATGTGAGTCGAACATTACTAAATTGATTGCCTATATACTGCTTCAATTCATATTTAGCCACACTGTTATTTATTTTATTTGGTGGTCCCAAGTACCCTCAAATATTAATCAGGTCATTAATTTTAATATTTAATAATCTTCATATTACAATAGTATTGTATTGTTAACAAACAACTATAGGAGACTATTGCATCACAAAGGTAGAATTTGGAGATTCGAATCTTCCAATCGTTAGGGGTAGATATGTCTTAACTATTGAGCTATAATAAAGGGAGGTAAATATGTGTTAGCTATTGAATTAGAATAAAATTAGTTTGTTAACAAATATTACAATCACGATGATGTACGTGTTTATGAATTTTGTAGTTTATTATATTATTCATTGCTTATTCTATACAAAGGTATAGTGTGAATGTTGAAAATTATTTTTTTTTAAAAAAAACTGTGAATCATGCTAATTTATTTTAGCTATGCTTTCTACTAGCCACAAATTTAAGTATACTATATAATTTATAAATATTAAATATATGATACAATGAAATCTTTCTCTAAGAACAAAATTAATATTGCATAGCAATGGATGAAGCGATTCGAAGTGTAACACCCCCTACACTTGAATAATGGTATCCTGATGGTATAAATTATACTTATTTGACATAAAAGTTATCTTTCATAATATAAATAAATTTTGTAAAGTGAAAGTTTAAAGAATCACCTCCATTATCCTAACATCTCTCAACGGACTTTGAACATGAGAAATCACATTTTTGTACGTGGATCGCATATATGCACAAACAAATGCACCCATTCGATGTTCAATACCTACCTACAAATAGTTGTGTCCTAAATTCCTAATTAGGTTAAATTGCACATCTATTATTCTACTTTCTCTCAACAAACATCTACATTCGAAGAGTCGTGTCCCAAATATTGAAGGGCATCCACAGACATTTAAACTTGTATAATCACTATTTTATACATAGACTGCATCTATACATGAATGGATGCACCGATTCAAAATATGTAAGCACCAAACTCCAAACAATTATGCCTTGTTGCACACATTGATACCTAATATAGATTTGCATTTAAAAAATTGACGTGCAAAGTAGCCCTTTGTTAAATATGTAGAGGTAAATTATATATAAATTATATATTGTATTATTAATGAGGCAATGAGATTTAAACCTACAAACATGTACTATTGCTTGATAAATGACCAATACTACCTCATCAATCAAACTATGCTCAACATAATTGGTATGCATTTACTCTCTTTAGATCGGAAGTAAGATTCATGAAATGTTCTAAACAAAACCAACTATGCTCAAATGGCTAGCGTTAAGACCATCCAATAAACTATCTTTAAAAAAAAAAAAAAGTAGCTTATTGTTTGTTTTAAATAATCAAACTAATCTCACAAATATGTTTGTTGGAAAAAAAAAAGGAAGATTAATTTTTAATTCATGATGATCATAAAATAAAAAGAAATAAAATATCATACATAGTAACATTAACTTTATCCGAAAGAAAACTGTGAATTACCAAGTTTACCATCCCATGAATTGATAAAGATAAATTATAATTTTTTTTTTTTTGATAAAGATGTCTTATACGAATTATTAATTTCTAATATTATCAATTTATCACAGGCACGGCAAAGGCAAAGGCAAAACAAAAACAACTCGTCGTCCATCCTCGAACTCCTCCTCTGCTATCTTCCCTTTCCGCCCGTTCATTCCATATATTATTGCGCCGATCGCAGGCCCATCACTCTCGACTTCGCGTATTTCATTTGCCAAGATCTCCTCGCCGGAACCCCCATCGGATCTTCCACCGATTCTGAGGTTCCGATTGCTTGTTTTCTTTCCCGTTTTCTTACCTCTTCCGTTTCTCTCTTCCATTTTTGAAATATCGACCAGCTACTTCCGCCCCCATTTCTTCTCTAGGTTTTGCACGGAGCATTTGAACCCTATTTCATCTCAGGCAAGTTGTTCTTCGAAAATTTAATCATCAAATCGTCTACCAAATTTCGCGCGCTCGATTTCTGGGAAAAGGGAAACTAGTGAGAAATAAGAAATAGATGAAGTATGTTTGGCGATGATAATGTTAAATTTTCATATTTGTATGTTTGGCTATTTTTCTTTTCCTGGATTCTAATCACGTTTAATTAGTTAGCAAACTACTCGAGGCACTAGGGGTTTACATAGTTGTTTAAAGGGTCGGAGCCGGACTAGTATAGTTTCTATTACTTTGTTATATTCTTCGTATCTGTATGTTGAATTTTCTCCATCGATTTTTTTTTTTTTTTAAATTGTTTTCCACTTGCGTAGTCATAATTACATATATATATTCGTTTCCATTCCGTTTTGAGTTCGCCGGATAATAGAGCATGTTTGAATCGCGACAGTGAGAAAGGTATTGAACCGCCGTCAATAGAGCCGTGGGTGGGACTGATTGTTTCTTCTGGGAATTGGAACATATGTCGATTTAGATTGCAATAATGAATATAGTTGAGGCAAAGAGAAGGTTCCAGATTTGTTGTGTCTTGGGGACTAGGATTTTAACCAATCTAGAGCTTAGAGCAAATGCTTGATTTTGAAGAATGGGTTGGTTGCCCTATTCTAATACAGCGGATAATTTTTGGATTGTTGTCGTTGTTGTTGTCATGAACCTAAAAGAAGGATTTTTTAGTGAGGGAAAGTCCTTGAACCTGAATCTCCTATGCATTGATCTTGGATTCCCAAACATAATCAACTGAGCGGCCTATTACATAATGATTTCAGAGCCAGAGTTGAATTGTTCTAAAGAATCAAGCAAGGGTGCATCGAGAAGCTACTGGTTGATTAGTTTGGAAATGTGAAGATTCATTTTTTTAAAATAAATAATAAATGACCCGTGATGGTTCTCCATCTTAAGGTGGTTCAAAAGCAGAATGGAAATGAATGCGTCCTTTTGGGCTAGCTGATTGATCTTAACAACTTGGATGGTTTTATTGATGAATCTGGATGAAGAAAATATACATGCAAATTTCCATTGCTATTTCCTGTAATTAATGTTCATAATTATTTGAAAATGTAATGATGGCATTTTTCCTCAGGTTGTATTAAATTTGGTTGAATGACCTTGCTACAACTGTTCAATCATGACATCAAGTATGCTGAGTGGAGAAAGAAGGTACTGCACTACTCTCCATCTATGTTACTGCAACTTATAGTGTCGATATTTAATTAATTGGGATCTGTGAAATTCGAGTTTTCATCCATTCTTTTTTGCTTTGATAAGATGTATTTAGTAATTAGATTTTGTTTGGCGAGCAACTGCATTAAGCAGGGATGATAGATAGAGGTTTCTGAAATCACTTGAATTACCTGCTGTTTGTTGCAACTTGAATCAATGCTTTGAATGAATTTGTACTAATAGCACCAAACATTGTTCCCATAAACACAATTTTTGAGATATTTTTTCTCCACAAATGTATGATTATTTTTTAAAATAAACAAGATAGGATTGGATTCAACCTATTCATTGACTAAATAGGAGACTTACAATGCTCCTTGAAATACATGCACACATATATGTTGGATAAGAGGGAATAATATATCTTCCTCTTCATAAATCAATGAGAAGTTTATTTTTTTGTTTCTTCTTTAAAAGAAGAAAAGAAGAGTAAATAATATCATTGAAATATTGTACAGGGATGGAATGCCTAGGGGGACTTAGAAAAGGTTTTCCTGCTAGGCAAAATAAATGAATAGGGATTCTCTCTCTCTCTCCCTTTTTTTTTTCTTTTTTTTTTTTGTAGCTCAAATTGAGGCATAAAACCTAACTTGATCCATCACTCCTTCATCTCCACAACCCTGAAAATAATATTTCCGTTCTCTTAAGAGGTGTTTGGAGGAAGGAGTGGAGTTGTGAACTCTTGGGACCCACAGTGGAAGGAGTTAATAAGACATAAAATTGATATTTTTTAGTTGTGGGGCCCACAAACTCCTTGGGTAAACAAGGAGTGGAGTTCACAACTCCACTCCCCCCAACCCCTACTCTCTCAACTCCTTGGGCCACCCCCTTAATGAACGAATAGTGTAAATAACAGTCCACCTTGGAATCATAACCTATCTTTAGCAAGAAAGGGAAAAGAGGTTTGAACAAGGAACTCTTCAATGAAAGGGAAAGAGACTAGGGGGAGGCTTTTTGGTTTAGCTAAGTTCCTCTGAACTTTATGTTCTTTAGTGTGTTAGGGTGTCTGAACAAACCTATCTTTAAATCCTCATCTACTTTTTTGTAGCTAATTATCCTGCAGAATAAACGTGATCTTGGTAATCCTAAGAGGTTGATATTCTTTATTTAGAGGGAATTATCCTAAAATCTCCTCATGAAGCTCTATACCTTTTGTTTATTGGCAAGTTAGAGAAACACTGAAATAAGTGCAAAGTTTACTCCACAGAAAGATGTGAAGTAGCAATGAAGAAGTAAATGATAGAGTCTTTGCAGGAAGAATACTCCACTCAAGGCTGAAGTAAAGTGGAACCATTTGTTCTGTGATTGCTCTTCTTGTAGGAAAATTATTGGTGTAACAGAATTTGTCCTAGAAATGAATATAGAATTGATATTGGATTTTTAAATATATGTTTGTCTTATATTGAAAAGATATAATCATCTGATGTATCGGAAAGCGAGTCCTTCAAATATCTTATTGTTTCCTCACTTGGCAGGTGGACATCAGCCAGACGAGGTGGGATGACTGTTTTAGGAAAGGTTGCTGTTCCAAAACCTATAAACTTACCCAGTCAAAGGTATTTACTTCGTTGATCAATTATCATTGTTGTCATTTGTCGGCTCAGGGTTGTCATTGACAAATTGCTATTAGATATGAATATTCCTCTTTTACCTAGTAAGCTGCTTTCTTTTTGAAATTATGTATTCTGCCTCCTATTTCAGGTTAGAAAACCATGGTTTGGACCCAAATGTGGAAATTGTACCGAAGTGAGTATGAAGTTATTTATTTGGTTATTACTCTCTGTTTCTGGCACTTTCACATATTATTAATAAGTTTTATCTAACTCATTTTATCACACCCTTTTTATGTGTTTCATGGTTGATTGTCTGTTTGATTGGATTGTGTCTATTTCTCCACACTTGATAGGGGTACCCTCAGTTGGGGCAATAAATCAACTTCATCTGCAACGAATGCATGGGGTTCCTCATCTGTTTCTCCAAATACAGATAGTGCTTCTGGTTCACCAAGCCATCTCTGTGGTCGCCCTTCATCTGCTGGAGGTGGCACTCGTCCGTCAACAGCTGGCAGTGACAGGTCCCATGAACCTCATGCCAATGCATGGGGACCAAGTTCTAGACCATCATCTGCCTCTGGGCCTGTGACGTTAAGCCATGCATCACTTACATCCTTGCGCCCTCACAGTGCCGAAACTAAATCTAGTAGCTCACAATTGTCACGATTTGCAGAGACTTCTGAAAATCCAGTAGCTTGGAATTCTGCTGTGACTACAGAGAAAGTGGTATCATGCTTGCAACCTGTATATTTATTATCTTAATTGTGTACATTTTCCCACTTATGTAACCTTTCCTTGAAAATACAAAAACCAACTCTTATTAAGATAAATCATACGCATGTTAAGACGAACAAAATCTACAAAAAGGAAAGGCCTAAACAACAAGGGGGATAAAACACACCCTTACTGAGCAGAGCTTCTGCTGTTGGTAATTAAGAATAAAGGATATTTACATTTTTTTTGAAGGATTGACTTAATGAGAGATGTTAAATTGTGTTGAGTCCCATACCTTCTCCCTCAACCTTTCTAAACATGAGAAGTTTCCTATTTCTTTGCGATTATACCTCAAAAGGATAAAGAAATCAGCTTGTCTTGATATCTGGCCTTTTATCCTGAAAGAGAAGATCCTAATGTATTTATATATATCAATGGTCTAGCATGTGTTGGGTTGGGTGGAGAACTGCTTTAGGTATGTGGTTTAGACATTATCAAATGCAGTCAAACTTGTTGATCCTTGGGAGCAAGTTATTGTTAACTGCCTTTCCTTCTTTAATTTACTAAGCTTGGTTTGAAATGTCTCATCCATAAATTATATGCATGTAGGGAACGGTGCCATGCAAGAGTGATGGGTTTTCTTTGACATCTGGAGATTTTCCTACGCTGGGTTCAGAGAAAGAATGTGCAGGAAAGGATGCCGAGTCACAAGGTTCATGTTTATGTGTTACTTGAACTCAGTTTATTTTACCCTTGAAGTATTATATCTTGTACTTCTGAACGTATTTGGTGCTCAATCTGGTGTGGTTCAGGTTAAATTAATGCTAGCTCATTTAGATTTAAGTATCGCAGGGATGCATCTTTAGTTCCTTTCAGGCGACAAATTTCTTAACTTGTTACCTCTAAAACCAACTCTCTTTTCAGTTTGAAAAAACCTTATTTAATTTAGAGCGCTGAAGTATCCATTGCATAGAGTTTGATGCTTCTCTTATATCTTTACTTAATCAGCCTAATGTTATTTTGAGTTACACCATGTGTGTGTCGATAGCTGTTCAAACATTATGTCACCTTGTTGTGGAGAAGTTCATGATATGATGTCTATTGTAGTATTAGTGGATATTATTATGATTCTCTTGTTCTTTCCTGCGGCTAGTCAAGATTAGTGGATATTATTATGATTCTCATCATGTCAACAAACAGTGCCATCTTTTTAGTTGCTTCTATATTGATTTGTTAAATTGAAGTAAGCACATTCCATCACCTACTTAAGGTGAAGAAGGGGAATCTCTTGAAAATAACATGAAGTTCCCGTTTCACAGAAAATAGGTCTAATGGAGGAGCTACAATGAAAGAGAGGACTGGAACTTCGGCAATTGGTATGTGGTATTTTTTTTTTTAATTATTATTAATATTATTTTTTAAATCAGGATGTTCAATGTTGTGTGTCTCCTGCCAATTCCATATGTAAGTTACTATTATACAGTATGGCTGTTAACTTCAACCATCTTTAAAATTTCAGATGATCCTAAAAATGTGACCACAAATGTTGTAAGTGCTAATTCCTGGAGAAGTGATAATCTTCCACACAACGATGATGGATCTAGGCCAAATGTAGAGAAATGGCTGGGGCATCCCCAACCTTACCCTGGTGCAAATATTCCTCCCCCACATTATGATGCCTGGCATGGTTCTCCAGTAAACAATCCTCAAGGTGGTGTATGGTATAGAGGTCCTCCACAAGGAGGTCCTCCGTATCGAACTCCAGTTGCTCCTGGTAATTTCCCTATGGATCCATTTATGTATTATCCTCCACAGATTCCCCCTGGTGGTCTTCCCAATCCCCAGCCTCCTCATGGAACTGGACCCAGGGGACACCATCCTAAAACTGGAGATATATACAGACCTCCTATGCATGATGGTTTTATTCACCCAGGCGTGTCAATTAGACCTGGATTTTACCCAGGTCCAGTTGCCTATGATGGATATTATCGACCTCCCATGGGCTACTGCAATTCAAATGATAGAGATGCTCCATTTATGGGACTGCCTGTTGGGCCTGCTGGACCTGCTGGACCTGCTGTTTACAACAGGTTCATGGGCCAAGGCCAGAGTGCCTCTGAGCCTGCAAGTTCCCATGGCTTATCCAGTGGAAAGGGTATGGTTCCAGAACAAGTAGAATCTGGTCTTCCTTGTGATAATCAAGGACCATACAAGGTTCTTCTGAAGCAGCAGGGAAACTTAAATGGTAAGAACGAAGAAAAAAATATGATAAACTCAACAACCACTAATCAGTTGATTCTTGAGAAGGCTGACCAACAGAGGGCGTCTCCATGGGAGAATGACTGGGATCATAAAAAGGAAGTTGATTTGAGGAGGAGAAAATTGGGGGTGGAACCGTATTCTCAGGCTTCTGCCAACCAAGAAGCTCAATCTTCTGAAATTATGAAAGCCAAGGCTCATGGAAACACAAGGACTGGTGATGGTTTACTAGAAAAATTGGATGCTGCTGCTTCTGGTTTCTCTGAAGTTTCCAAATCACTGGCTACTTCCACAAAAGATTCAAGTCTGATTCAGAAGATAGAGGGATTAAATGCAAAAGCACGGGCTTCTGATGTGCGACATGATGCTGCACCTATTTGTAGCAGGGAGGAGCCAGATGAGTTTCAATCTGATGATAAGCACTCTGATCATTTTGTTGCCCATGAAGCGGCTGTGAGTGCTGTTTTTCCTGAAAACAGAGATTTTAATGAAGTTACAGACCCTGCCTCCAGTGAATTAAGCTTATCCACTGTAGATAGGAACGTTAAATTTCACAGTGGAGCACCCGTCCACAGGTTTGTCCAAATCCTGCTTGATTAAAATTGTTGAAGATCTTGAGAATGTTTAATATTTCTTCAAATCTGCAGGAGGCCTAATCGTGGAATGCAAGGGAGAAGTGATCATCATGGCCGAGGAAAAGTCAATGCACAGGAGGTAGATGGGTGGCATAAAAGACCTCTGTTGGACTCCCCAGGCATGATGGCAACTCCCAACCAGGAAAGTTCGGTGCTTGCCAGAGACCACAATGCTTTAGGAGCTATAAATAAGGCCAAGCCATTTTCTTCGGATAGCCATGGAGATGGACCTGCCCCATCCATAGGTGATTCAAAAGATAGTCAAGCTCAGGTATATGTTTGATGACTGTGGTCGCTAGTTGTTTTTTTTTTTTCTCCTGAGTTCTGGTTGCTAGTTTTTTTGTGTAACTTTTTTTTTCTTAAAACAATTGTTCTGTTTTATTTTGATCAGCGTACAAAGATGAGAGAGCTAGCAAAGCAACGCACCAAACAATTGCAGGAGGAAGAGGAGGAAAGGACTAGAAAACAGAGGGCTAGGGCCTTGGCGAAACTTGAAGAGTTGAACAGACGTACAGTAGCTGGGGAGGGGCTAAATCAGTGGTCTGAAACTGATAATGATGCTATAAGAAATAAGATAGAAGAACCTCGCAATCCCAGTAATTCAAGAACGCTTGGTACTATATCTGGAGAGCATACCACAGTTTCTGATCTACATGTGGCTGCTAATGATAATGAGTCAACTGTGGGCACTAATAAAAATTCTCCCATTGTATCAGGAGATACATCATCGAAGAAACCAAGTAGTGGCAATAAGGAACAGGTTGTGGCACATAATGAATTGAGATCCTTGGAGCAGGAGGTAAGTATTTCTGATGCGGCTCAAAATAAGAATGCTTCTGAGGTGAATGGGGGTGGTGCATCCTTGAAGCACAAGCGTACAGGAAATAAACAAAAACCAAATATTCCATCTGAAAAGACTGAAAAGATTCCTCATTTAATCAAGGAATCAAAAGGTCATTTAGTTGTAGCTGACCTTCATACAGTTGTAGAGGAGTCGAGCAATATCATAACAGATTCTGTTGCTGAATCATCAACACATGCAAGAAAGAAAAATAATAAGAGTGGGAAGAACAGGCACAAAGTGGAAGAGGCCTTGATATCTGCATCATCACCTCAGATTTCAAAAGAAACAAATCTTACAACGGTATCTGATAAACCAAAGGTTTCTCAATCTGTAATGGATCCACCTTCAGATCCACAACCGCCAAGTAATAGAGATGAAAATCAGTTCAGAGAGCAGCTACCTCTGTTGCCAGTTGTAGAGACTCTTGGCAAAGGTAACGGTCAGTGGAAGTCTCAGCATTCTCGCAGGATGCCAAGAAATGCTCAAAATAGACCAGGAGAAAAGATCCATGGCAGTGACTCTGTTATCTGGGCCCCTGTGAGATCTCTCAACAAAGGTGAGGTTACCGATGAAACTGTTCAGAAGAATGAAGCAGAGTCTGTTGCTTCATCTGTAAAGATTGACAATCAAGTGCAGAATATTCCAAAAAATAAGCGAGCTGAAAGGGAGATATATGTACCGAAGCCAGTAGCCAAAGAAATGGCACAGCAAGGAACTATCCAAGATATTTCTCCTATGAACCAGGCACCAGATGATAATAAGGCAGATTCTAGTTCTCAAAGTTCTGATAATACTAGATCTGCTGGTGCTGTTTCTGGCAATGTGGGATTTTCTACAGATCACAGGAACGGGGATGGTAGGCACCATAAGCAAAGCAAGGCACATTCATCGTGGCGGCAACGGGGAGCAACAGAATACGGGCAAGGCTTACAAGATCAATCATCTTATGTTTCAAATGCTGGTAGTTATGTTCAAAAATCAATTGAATATCAATTACCTGAGAAGGCTACCGGAAGCTCTGCGAATGAGTTCGCTAGTCAGGTTGATGAGTGGGATCCACCTGATGGATGGAATGATCCCAACTACTCAGCCTCTATCCCACCTGTCACTGCAGCTGTTGGAAGAGACCAGGGAGTGACAGGTAGGGAAAAACGATCCCAATCTAAGGGGAACAAGTCTGCAGGGAACAATTATGATTTAAATGAAAAGAAACCTAGAAGTGGAGACAATGAAAAAATTTCTTCCGAACCCGAAGTGCTCGAGGCAGATCAAAAAGATGTATCTGCTGCTGCTAAAGAAAATCGGGGTGTTGGGGAACGTTCAACATCCCATTGGCAACCCAAATCACGGATGGTCCAACCTCAAAATGTTGATGCTGAAGCTGCACGGACTAATAAAATGGGATCTAGGCTATCCTCACATCGCACAAAAACGAGTGATGATGTGGCCCAAAACCAGTATGATACCTCCACTGGTGCAAGAACCATCACAGAAGAGGGATCAAATGTTGGTCATCTTGGGGCCAGGGGGGAGAAGAAAATTTCTTCCCGCAAGGAGCGTCCTTACTCCCCAAACCAAGGTCCTATCAATACAGTTGAGGTTGCTCCAGCAAATACAGATATCAGACGTGAGCAACAGTTGCCTACATTTTACCATAAAGGCGGTGAGAACAATAACCGTTATGGAAGAGGGTCGGAATCTCGTCGGGAAAGGAATACCTCTCAACATCATAAGCAGCAGCATTATCCACCTGCTAATAGAGACAGGCAGAGACAAAATATGCAGTACGAGTACCAACCAGTGGGACCACACAATGGTAAACCGAACATGGAGAGACCTAAGGATACGGCTCAGCATTCAGGCTCAAGGTACGTGGAGAGGGGCCAAGGCCAGTCCAGAAGAGATGGTGGGAACTTTTACAAGCAACAAGGTGGATCAGTTTGATTAGATGCCTGTCATATTTAGCATAATTTGGAGATTCCAAGTACATTTTCTTTATTTGACTCGTGCCACCCCAGTTTATACATAGCAGGTCGATCTTCTATGTTTCAGGTTCTTGAGAAATATTACTTTTCCAGTTCGTTTTTTCTCTTATCGATTTCCTTTTGGCGAAGTCTAATATTTTCTAAAGCTTAACAGCTGATGGTGTGGAACTGCATTGAGCAGGGCAGTAGGACTAGGAACCAGATTTGACGGTGCAGGAGAAAACTGTTTGGAGTTGGATGGAGGAGGATGCTCGGACTTGTTTATTTTGTAGGTTACTCTGATATGAACAGTTTTAATTTGTGCTTACAAGTTTCATGCATGTTGGGACGGACCCTTCCAATAATTGTTTTCCCTTTTTCTTTTTTCTTCCCCCTCCCCACTCCTCTTTAGCCTTTGTATGTATGACATTTCTTTATTTCCTTCACTTGTTGAACGACTGAGGAAATGAATTAGAGAAGCATTCTGATTCTTCGCTAGTAATATTCTATCTTTTGACAGTTTGGCCATAAAAGAAACATCCTGGAAATCACGAGAATACGATATTATGAACGTGATATTGTTTTGAACTACCCTTAAATTGGAACGAATTTGGATATGCTTAAGGATGGCTTGCTATATGTCTGATTATGAAATTAAATTGATTATTATGAGAAGAGTCTTCTTGTTCTTAATAGAAAAATATTTGCTTACACCAATTGTATTTTTAAACTCATCTTAGTGGTCTAATTATAGTTTGTCACGTTTTCATTTCTACTGTGGCCGAGCTGGAGTATAGCTAGCAGGCAAAATTAAATTAATTATTTGAGGTGTCTTTTTATGTTGTTTAATTTAGTCGAATTGCTTGACAATAGTTTTGGCATGAGCAATCTATCCTCCTAAACCCTTAAATATATGAAATGTTTTTATTTTTCTCTGTAATAATGATCTTTTGGAAATAAAAATCAACTTGGAAGCCAAAAATTAGGTGAATTATCTACTGTGATTAACTATTGAATTACGTTTTGTACAAGAAAAAAAGAACAAAATAAATTCTGTTGTGGTTGTTTAAAATTTTCTAAAGTTAATTCAGATAAATGAATGATAAACAATTGAAGTGAATCACGATCTTCATTAAAAAATAGGTGCATTATATTTTTAATAGTACAAATCAACAAGTTCAGGATAACTTAACATTGGATTAATCTAGAAATTCAAAGCCTCATACTGATTATATTAAAGAAAGACAAAAATATATATATTAAATATACTCTGGAGTTTTCTCATAATATACTATTTTATAATCTTAAATATCGAAAAAAAAAAGAGTAAAAAAAAAAAAGTTAAAATACTATTTTGGTCTTTATACTTTAAATTTTGTTCGATCTTAGTTCATATACTTTCAATTCTTCATATATTTTAATAAATCTTAAATTTAATTTCCAATGCTAATTTATTGTTGATTTTTTTTAAAAAATTTGTTATAAAAAATATTTTTACTATAAATTTGGAAAGCATAACCACAAATTTTATTTTCATGCAGAAAATAATAATTATTATTATATCGAAATGAGCATAGTATAAAGTTTGGATTTCCCATCCCACGTGTTGTAAAAAAAAGAAAAAAAAAAACATTGTAAATGACAATCGGTGGTGGCTTCCGCACCTCAAAGTTTATTTGGTGCTCACCCTTCTTAAAGCATATCGCTACACTTTAACCAGTTGCTTTCTGAAAGAAGGGCGTCATCTTCAACCTTCATCCACTTTCAGAAAGTCAATTGCAGAAGTCTCTATCTACAAGATGACCTGAATTCACATTCTACACCTTCCTCTTTGTCTCTTCTTTCCACTGGGATTTTTTGCACTGGAGGGACTCGCTCTTTCTCCATTCAATTCTATCCAGGATCTCATGGATTCCACTGCTTTGGTCGGTTTGGATTCTATTGCTTTGCTTTCCTATGCTTCTCTACTTGCCGCATTTCTTAGTTACTTTCAATAGTTCTTTCTCTTTTCTTCTCTTTTTCCTTTTTGGTGTAGATACTGTAATAACTTCTTGCATTTGAGGTTCCCATTTTATGGGTTTTCGATGGTTTTAGGGATTCTTGGTAGTTTAAACTGAAGCTGACGGCGGAGTTTCTTTACTTAGTAACTTGTATTCTGTCAAATTTTCATTATGGGAAAACCCAATGATGCTGGACATGAGAGAATTATAACTGATCTCGGTATTCAAGTTCATTTATTACAGAACACCGACGGTCTACGTCTATCTATAACTTTCAAACCAAGTTAGGATATGAAACCTAATTGGATAAAATTTTATCATAATTGAACTTGGGAAAATATTCTAGATAGTCGTTGTCCAAAATTCCTAAGAAACTTTTGCGCCAGCGGTAGTATCCCTGTGGTTAGCATTTGATGGAACCTTGGTAACGTTTTCATTCGGATTTGCATTTGTGGTGATCACAATGGAATTGGATGTTTACGGTTGGAATTTGATGGACATGGATGGGTAATATGTTGATTCTATTGTCTACTGTAACATGCTCATAAGGATGCTCCGTTCTGCTTTACAAACCTTATGGTAGCTTATTGATCCTTATACTTCTTTATTGGATAAATATTTTTCTGGTCAACTACTGCTGACCTAGGCCTTGTTTAGTGAATGGATCGATGTTTACGGTGGAGATTATATCACGCTGATTACTTATAAAATGCACGTGTCTTAAAGAAACTTTGACCAGTCTCCAAATGTCATCCAATGCCACAATGCCTGGACTTGTTTCTCACAATCATGCATGCACGAAATGTAGAGTATCTGTGTCACACGTGAACAAAATGCATTCCACTAAATTTTGGAGATGTAACTAGGCCATCTCATTTCATTTAGGCATTAGTCATATGTTTGATGTATATAATGTTGATTAATAGCTACAGATGAACTTGTGTTCTATTTTCTCTAACACAATTAATATTCATCTCAATACCACAATTAACACAATTTTTATGGCTGCTTCCAAGAGGGGGGACCTGCCCCCGAACTTCATTTCATTCTTCTACCGTGAAAAGACTAAGAAGGCATAACAGACCATGACCGCCCTTGTAGTCCTAGTGAACTTGTGAAGGAATCTTTAGGATAGAATATATGTGAGTTATTCGTAAAGCTTCTATGTTATCATTTTTTATTAAACACTGTGGAAGTCTCTACCATGTCATCTGATAAGTATCCTTAAACAAAAATTCATTGATTCTTGTGATGTCCGTATTTCTTTTCTTGCGTTTTCAAGGTTCCATTACAACAACCTCGAGCCTTTTATCATGGAGCCAGGGAATGAAGTTGAAGCAATGTATAGAGACTTCAAATTTTTTGGGGAAAGCTGATAGGTGTATGCTGTTAAAGCAAAAGATCCAGCTAAGGTCAGTGCCCTTTAGTTCTGATATGAATATAAGTGGCTGGTAAACTCATGAAATCAACGTGTGACTTCACTTTGATCTAGATTTAGGCCACTGATTAGAGAGAATAGCTAATGTAGTGTAACTAAAAGAAAAAATGGCTAATGTAGTTTACATTTTGATTTTCAGATAATAAATGAATTCTGTCTCATTTAAACTTTGTCCTTGCACTTTGTGCCGTGCTTGATTGAAGAACTCCTGAACCCCTTGTGTACATGGACTTATAGATCTTAACTCCAGTGTAGGAACTCGGTCCAGATGTGGATCAAAATTTAAGCTTTTGAGAATATCCGCCTTCAAAAACAGCATTCCAAATGGTGAACCTAGGGATGGAGAAAATCTGTCTGAAGTACCAAAGGATACAAGAGAAGATGGTGATGTTTCATCAGAAGTTACTTTGAAAGCAAATAATGTTGTACTTTCTTATACATCTGGAATAGTCAATTGGATTGCACCACACCTTTCTATTAATAAATTATTCAAGAAATGGCCGACTATGTTATGTACTCAACAAACACGTGAAGAAGTAGATGGGATTTTGGGAACAATGTTGTTGAGGGAGAATTCAGCAACTCTACAAGAGTCTCGTGATATGAAAAGACATGAGAGCTTAGAAGCATTTTGGTACTACCTTCTCAGTCTGGATCCCATGATTAAAATCCCTCTGTTGATGTTGTAAGTACTAAACTCTCTGCGCATTACTCTTCTTTTTCCTTTGCCCTCACAAGGACACTGAGTTAAACAAAAAAGTTGGATGAAGTGGCCAATATCAAGATATACTAATAATTGTAGCATAAATAACTATTTTTGGTACTTAACACAAAATACAAAGAAGCACTCTCTTTCTGGTCTTCATCATTGAAACTATCCTCTAGTTAGTGGTTATCTTACAGTAAAAAGTAATGCTACAAATAGAGGGTTCTTTCTAATTCTGTTTTATAATCTGCAGTGTTCCCTTGTATCTGACAATCAAAATCTTCTATGGAGCCCGAGTTTCAAAAGAACTGATGCCTTTGTGGGTGTTTGGGCCATTCATTGTAGCTTTCTACATCAAGATGTTTCACTGGTTGTGTTGTCTCTCAATCTTGAGCTTCAAGCAAACTGCATATTTGATGAAGAACTTTCCATGTTATTACAAGTTAGCCTGTGACTATGTTTCCCATGAGAGACTTAAAGATGTGGTCCAAGCTCGGGTCTGGCAACCTGTAGTGAATATTAGGAGCCTCCAGTATAAAGAATTGTCGAGAAGAAAGTTCGAATTTATGCAAGAATGGATTATGGAGAGGTACCTCGATTTTCTAGAATTAGTATGGCCATATTATTGCAGAACAGTAAGGTTCCTAAAGAGAGCTAACCTCGTTTAGATGAAACTTGATGGGAAGCCATTGTTTATAAACAGAACCGGAGTTCGGTTAGGTAACATTTTTTGGAGGTCGACACGTTTATAAAGCCAGCTGACCAACTGCTTCTCTTCATGTGGAATGTGTCCTTCAGCTTGAGGTTGTTAAAAATGTTGCCGGAGCTGTTAAGTGCTATGATACTTGTAAGGCTGCTTCACTATTTCCAAATGTTTTGAAGAGCTCTCTCTTTGTATCAATTTCATCATCATTTTTTACTCTCCTTTCTGTAGACTGTTCATGAGATGGAAACATTCTCAATTCATCAATGGGGTTTAAACTAATTGGAATTTTTTGGCATTTAGCCGCATGCACCATAAATCTAGTTTGATCTCTCTACTTGAATCTTTGATTCTCTAACTGTCTCTGTTTCTAGAGAAATTTGTTTTTTTTTCTCAAATAGATATTGATGACAAAATATATGAAAGGTTCAATCTAGTCCCTTGTATACTTGATGAATCCAAGGAAAAAAAGACAATTTCTCTAAAAATTTAAGTGGATAGAAGTTTTGAGTTTCTTTTCATGATGTACCTAGTTTTTTTAAATTTACGTGGACTAAGTTTCTGGTGGCAATATTAACGTAGCTCTAGTAACATGTATTTGTACTATCATCATCGAGGTCTGAATTTAAAGTTTGATCCTCAACTTCACTATTGGTTAATTTTTAACATTTACTAACGCTAAAAGTCTAAATTAAAAAAAATGTTTTTGTGTATCGTTGAATAGTTCAATAACCTATTAGGCACAACTAAAAATCAATTTAGGGCAGAAAAAATTTAGATGTTAGGCTGCACATACCTTTGTGCAGTCTAGCCACTTATCCAATAAAAAAAATTGATATATGGTAAATTTTATTTTTTAAAATTATTATTATTATTATTTTGTAAAAAAAGGGAAGCAGGGAAGTTATATGGATCTATTAAATTCGTTTTAAAGTTGTAACTAAATAAACATAAACTTGAAAAAAAAAAAAAGAACTTACCATTTAACCTAATTTAAAAAAAAAAAAAAAAAATTATCCACACAAAGTAAAGGGAATCAATCAGTCCTTTCGAGGATAGGCGACTAGAGATGGAAATAAGACGGTCAAAAATACATTTTCTTTCCTTCACCCGCCGTTTGAGGCTACCAATACCAATTGACACAGCGAAGGAGGCGGCTGCGGCTCTGTTGCTATATTTTTTTTTCCCGTTTCCGAAACTCACTCTCTAAAATCATCGATTTCTTCTACTTTCCCTTCATTTCCACAGGATTTTCTTCGTGGGTATTGATGAAATGTTCTTCAAATTCAACGTGCTCGTATTGGAGTTCATCAAAATGGATTAGTAGAGTCGTAACTGGAGTTGGGTTTTGATTTTTTTCTCTATCTTGGACATGTCTGTTAAATTTGCTTCTCTTTCTTGCTCGGTTCCTTCTCTATCTTCACCCTCTGATGGCCGGAGAAACTTTCAGGTGCTTTTTGGTCCTTTTCGCTTTCTCATATGTTAATCCTTTCTTTGAAAATTAATGTGTTCTATAAGTTGATGTTTCAACATTTGTGCCGTGGATAAGATTCTTGCTTTCTGTTTCTTTTTTTATCTTCTCGTTTTCTTTCTCCCATGGGCGTGGAGTGTGAAAACTTGTTGGTGCTGTGGGTTGAAATGTAATTCGAAGCAAACACAAACTAGGCTTAGACAGAAAAGCTATGGTAAATTTAATAACGCAGTAAGAAAACACAAGATAGGGTTTGGATTGGGAACAGGTGCCCTCTGCTGTTATTGAATTATTTACATATTGAGAGTGTTTGCATTGATTATTCTTGTTCATATCTTTATTGAGAGCCTTGCTATCTGTAGCCTTTTGCTTTGACGTTTACTGACTAGTAAGATGGTTATAGTATGATAATCTTTTGATATTGAAATTGTTGTTGTTCATTGTCTTCTTAAAGACTTCATTTGATTTAATGGACTCTATGTATCTTATTTTGATTTCCAGCTGAGCTATTCACGAGGATTATATGGCATTGGCAGCCAACAACGTAGTTTCCAGAGGTTAACGTTTGCTAAAGGTAGGATTTTTTATGCTATCTTTCAGTCATTGGTTCCTGTCATAACTTGCAATTTAATATTTACTTTGAGGTAATTTGTTTGTATTTAAAATGGTTATAAAATGGATAATCTGGTTTCTATTTTCTAGACTTCTCATAGCCACCATTTCTATTGTTGGTTATCTGTTCACACTGTGGGTTACCTGATGAGATGCTTATTATGACATTTCCCAAAATGTCTATTTCGTTCAAATCCAATGCCAATGTTTTTTTTAACTACTAAATGTTATGTTCTTGGTTCACCTTTGGAATTGTGGATAGCTGAATCCTTCAAGTTAATGTATGGATTGCTGAGGTCTTGGAGAAGATTTCCGAGGCAAAATGTTCTCTCTGCTATTTCAGAAGACCAGTCTCAATGCAGTGAGCAAGGTGAGCTAGAGCAAGTAAATCAGCATTCCACTGATGAAGATATCTCCCTCGAAAACAATTCATTTTTACATTATGAGGGTACTGGTGGGAAACCGGGTTTTATCTCTTTTTACAACCATTCTAAAGAAGGAAATCGGATTCCTTTGTCTAGTGTGCAAAGCAATCAATACAAATTCTTATGGTTTGTTGGTCCGGCTGTCCTCGTAGCTTCTTTCATTTTCCCTTCTCTTTATCTGCGGAAACTACTTTCAAACATTTTTGAGGACTCTCTGTTGACAGGTCAGTACAGTTTCTTACTAACCTCGTTAATATTTTTATATATATTAAATAATATTTCCTGTGTGTCAACATGCCCCTTATCAGCAAGGGCAATGAAGGCCAAAGGGGAGACACTTTAATTTAATAATTTTTTTTGAGTTTGTGTAAAAAGGGCATTAAGTTCAGATGTTTTAGAAGCCATTCATTCTTCAAGAACATTTAAGGGAAAGGAGATTATAGTCGGCAGCTCTCTTAGATCTCAAAGGAGTTCGATAATTTCTTTAAAAGTTTCATGTTCTCTTAAATATGAAATTTGTTCTTTCATGTTAAATATTTACTTTGGAGACTTCAGTTCTGTTGGAAACTTCTAGTTGCCATTTGAAGTTCTCTATTGTAAACTACGAATTATCTTCTGATTGCAGACTTCCTTATATTGTTCTTCACGGAAGCGCTGTTCTATTGTGGTGTTGCGGTGTTTCTTTTTTTAATAGACCGTTCAAGGAGGCCTACTGAACCTGATACTGTGAAACACAGTTATCAAACCCTGTCTAATCAATTCGGACAGAGGATCTCTTCTGTAGCTACCTTAGCACTCAGTTTAATAATACCAATGGTCACTATGGGATTAGTGTGGCCATGGACTGGCCCAGCAGCATCTGCAACACTTGCACCTTACCTTGTTGGCATTGTTGTCCAATTTGCATTTGAACAGTATGCACGACGCAAGAAATCACCTTCATGGCCTGTTATTCCAATTGTCTTTCAAGTAAGAGTATTCATAAATGATCATTCTCCCTCCACATCTTTTGTTGTCTTGCCCATCCATTCTTGATTTGCTTCATTTAGATATTTTATGCAAAAAATCATATATTAGTCTATCATTTCTGGTGGATAAAAATATATTAGTCTATCATTTCTGGTGATTATATCCATCTATGAATAATTTATATGACCTATTTTATTCAATATCATGGTATTCAAATTGAAGAGATCTTGTTAAACAGGTTTATAGATTGCATCAACTTAATAGAGCAGCTCAACTGGTGACAGCGCTTTCATTTACGATAAAAGGAGCTGAAATGACTCCAAATAACTTGGCAATAAACAGCTCTCTGGGTACACTGTTGAATGTTCTTCAATGTCTGGGGATAATCTGTATCTGGTCTCTCTCAAGCTTCCTTATGAGGTTTTTCCCGTCAAATGCTGCAACAGTGCAGTAAAGTGCAAAATAAGTTATAAAGGGCCAAGGTGCAGTGAACTAATAAATTGTAGACCTGATTTTTTGTGTTCATCTTCTGCTACATTGCGGTCGATGAAAAGAACGTCCATTCGAACACATTGCTATCTAACAGCAAGTTGAAATGCTTATATGGGAATATGTGGATGATGATATGATAAAGGGAGAATGAAGCATTGAAGAAGATGGTGATTGTTTCTGTAACTTTTTATACTTCCTTTTCCTTTGAATGAATATCCTAGCAGAGAGAAGTCAACTTTTACTACCCTCTTCTCTTCTTCATTCAGGCTGCTGTTGGAACAATTCACAAGACATATTTCTGTAATTGTTTTAGGAAATTTTTGGAACTGACGAGAGAATATGAGCTCTTAAAGCTGAGTTCCATGAATAGTAACTGTATCCGAATTACATTCAGGCATCTAACAGATTGAAGCTGCCTCTGTTACTTGTAAATGGAGCAAGGTAGGATTTTATTATTTTTTTTTTTTTTTGACCCTTTGATGGAGCTGAGCTAACTTTTCATTGCCATATAATTGTGAACAACGATTTGTTTGCATGCTCCTTAATCCTTGAGAAGGTAAGTTCGAAGTAGACCGCTATGGTATCTTCTAACCTATAAATAAATTTCTAGCTTAAAAGTTCAGAATTACTTTAAGTTAGGAGTCTGTTATTTCCCCTCTTCATGTTCTTTTCCAACTATATATTTAAACAATGCAATTACAAATTAGAGTTTAATCCATATGATTTTAAAAGTTAGAATTTATTTCTTATAATTTGATACATCTTCATAAATAGTTTCTATCATATAGCTTATTTAGGAAGGTTTTGTCAAACCATAGAAACTAAGGCTATATTTACCATTTTGTATTGAAAATTAGTATAATCACAATGAGATTTCATTAATATCAATTGTAATGGGTCACAATTGCAAATGTAATCAAATTGCTTTTGATCACATTTACTTAAAATTATGAATTTTCTACATTTGTTGTCACTGTTGTCTTTTAGGGTCAAATGGTAATGATAACAGTAAATGCGATAGATTTTGCAATTTATTCAAAGGAGTTCACTTTTCATATTACCATTGATTTATTATGTTTCATCTAGGGTATATGTGACCTAAATTTTAATTATAAATTATATAAATTAAATATATTCTAACTTTTTTCAAACTATAGGAATCAAATTCACAGTTTAATGTATTTTATAAATGATGTGAAGGGTATCTATTCAAAATATTGTTGTAAGCTATTTGTGGAAGATCTTAATTTAAAAAATGTCAATTTCGTTGATGTGGAGTCCTTTGCTTCTAGCATTGGTTAATGTATGGAGGGAGTGGAGATGATAAGTACTTCACTTATATTTCTAGCAGAGACTTTTAACTTTTGCAGTGCATTGCCATCTACTTTTGGCCCATCTATTTCAAGGAAGATTTTTGCTTTGGTTCGTGAAATATAATGCATTGTTTTTTATAGAGAGGAAAATAATACCTTGGAAAGTTAAACTGTTAGATACTATGAACAAAAATTTCTCACAAACTTTTTCCCAAAAGAAAGAAGAAAATCAGATCCTTTTCTTTATATAATTTTCAAATAAAAAAGGCACTTTGTCTCTAGGTTTTTTAGTCTAATTTCAATTTGTTTCCTAAGTTATAAAGGTTACAAATTTTTCCTAAAATTCAACTTTAATTTTCATTAAGTTCTTAAGTTTTAAAATGTTACAAGAGTTTTGATTTTGATTTTCATTTGATTCTTAAACGTTTAATATTTTTCCAAGTTTTCGCTTATGCTCGGTTTTGGACTAACATAATTTAAAATAATTATACTGAATATTTTAATTAACTTTAATAGTGATCCATGTACCAAATAAAAATTAAAATCAATATCTAAAGACGTTTACTGAATATTTTGATTAACTTTAATAGTGATCTATGTACCAAATAAAAATTAAATTCAAAATCTAAAGCCGGAAATTATTTCTCTTGCAACAAAATACAAATTTTCATTTTCCAATATCAATTTCTAAGACCAAATCAAAATCTACATGAATTTTAGCATTACTTGTTGAATTTATCATCAAGCTGTTGAAATCACAATTAAATCTTGTAATTATAGTATGATCAACGATTTAAAATATATTGCAAAAAAATACATTTTTGATCTTTAAGTTTTGAATCTAATTTTATTTGGTCTCTACTTAAAGTTTCTTGTTTCATTTTGATCTATTAAGTCTTCAAAATCTATACTCTTGATGTTAATTTTTGATTAAATGTAATTGATGTTAATGTGTATATTAAATTAATTATAACTAAATTAATTACCCTTCACAATTAAAATTTATTAAAAAGTTTTCTTATTTTAAATTATTTTTCAATCACAATTAAAATTGGATCCACTTTTCTATGCAAAGTAAAAAAAATAAATTAAATCAATTAAAAAGTGGACACATACAAATGTTTTTTATTTTAAATATTGAAATTTAAAGACCAAATAAAAAATAATTAAAAATAAAAATATAATATTTTGAAACTTAAAGATTAAATAAAAATTAAATTCATAATAGAAAAAAAAACAATATATTAAAATCTAGGACAATAAAAATTAGACTCAATACCTAAAGATCAAAATATTTTTTTTTTCATTCCCAAATATATACTTTAAACCTTATGGTCTCTTTGAATTTATTAAAGGCAAAAGAATTTTTCAAAAAAGTAATTTCTATTTAAACTATTTTAATAAAAAGAGTTTTAAAATCTATTTTGAGTGATTGACAAACACTTTTTTAAATTAAACATTTGAAAAATTAAACCAAACATACCCCTTAGTCTTTCCAATATATGACTCATATATCCTCAAATGTTGAATGTATATCCAATAAATTTATGGTTTTAAATGTTTACTTTTTAAAATATTTAATTTTGTGTGCAACATAGTGTTAAATTTCCATCGATGTATCGATATTTCCACATTTCCATAAGTTCAATATCGATATAAGGAGTGAATCAATAATTTCATTATATCATAAAAAAATCTATGAAACACAAAAAAATAAGCATAAAATTGTCACTAATACAAATAATAGACATGTTTACATATTTGAAAATAATAAATTATTTATTTACTAATTTAATTTAATTTTTTTGTTTTTATAATTTTTCTAAAAATATTCATCAAAATTGATATTTTATGGATATTTCTATCAAAATTTATATAAAATTAAAACTTCGATATTTTGATGGACATCGTGTAATAATGTATCAGATATCTAACCAAAAGGTATGATTGGGCTAAAACCTAAACCCAAATGACCAACTATTAAGCTCCAATTTCAGCAACGAATAGACGCTACCACTTGTCTAAGAGATGAAAAACCAACACCACAAACATTTTAAAAGTCACTTTTCAAAAGCATATCTACAAAAACATCATTTCCAAAGTTCCAAAAACCTTAAAGATAACACTAATGAAAATGCTCCAAAAGTAGAAAATGTATGCACGAAATCTGAAAGAGAAGAACAAAAAACTAGAAAAACTCTTTCAGAAAGCAGCAAACAAAGCAGAGATAATTACTACTTTATTAGATCAATCGATCTGTGCAAAATATGGCCGCCATGCCCATCGTCAAATCTCGCATGCGGATGGAAGTTTTTTGCACGTAAAAATACAACAATCAAATTCGTTGTAAAAAAGAAAAATAAAATAAAATAAAATCAATCAATCTTAACAGAAGAACCTAATAGATTAGATATAGAAGAACTAAAACGAAAGCGCGAAGAAGACATACGAACACAGCAAAGAGGCAGTTGAAGAATGCAAGAAAGAAGAAGTTTGTGGAGGTTTTATAGTGTAAGAGATGAGGCATTAATTTTAGGGCAAAACTTTGGGTTACTGTGGTAGGGTTTCGGGCAGGGGAGGGGGCAGGCTGGCGTTTCAGAAATGGGCTGTGACGGCGGTACTGTGAGAGCTGCCCCTGCCCGGCCATGTGAGCAACTTGCCAACTTGTACTTTCTTGTTTTGTTTTTGGAGAGACAATCCATTCCAAATTAAAGAGAAACTCTGTCCAAATTTTATTTTTTAATCCAACCGTCCATTACTCGTAAAACTAGGGAATGACCAAAATCAACGATCCGAGTTTTTTCTTTTTCTTTCCATTTCTCATTGCTTGGGGATTTTAATCTATTACACTCAATACTTTTCTTTCTTTAAATTTATTTCAATAAGAATAACGATAGAATTTCCTTATAAAAAAAATAAGTTAAACTATGATTTTTATACTTAAATTTTAGTTTATGTACTTTCAATTGTTTAATTTTAGTTCATGTGCTTTCAATCAATTTTAAATTTAGTCATTCAAAGTTAATTTTTACATAAATTTGTTAAATAATAATAATAATTTTCATACAAATTCTTCTAAAAAAATATACAATAACTAGCATTAAGGACTAAATTTAAGATTTATTGAAAGTATATGGACTAAAATTGAATAAACTCAAAAGTATAGGGACCAAATTTGTATTTTAACCTAAAAATATTATAATAATAATTTTTTACTATTTAAAAAATTAATAAAATGTGACTTGACAACATTGGAACTTTATAATTTATTATTTATTATTTAAAATATAGGTGGTATACATCTTGTATTCGAAAGAAACAAAATGTCAAATTGTTTACTTATTCCTAACAATCAGTATTCATGTTCTGCATAACTTTTTTCTAGGTACAAAAAAGGGATATAGGAGTCTTATTAAATTCTTTTTGTCTTATTAAATTTCTTTTAAAGAATTTTGTTTAGTGCATTTTTTTTTATCGCACAGATCTTAACGCATTCCTCCAAATCACTCGCACTAAAAGAAGAATTAAAATATTTTTAAAAAAAACATGGTGGGATGTCCAAAGATTTTACCCTTTACGTAATTACATTCATTAATTATAATCTCTTTTTAAAAAGCAACTCATTATGTTTCACTTTTTTAATCGCTACATTTTCTCTCTAACAAACTTTGTTTTGTTTATATTAGCATTATAGTTTTATTCACATACATTATAATTTTATTCACATACATCGATATTTTTTTTCCCTAAAAAATACAGAGGTTCAATTTTAAATATGATGGAGATTTTAGGGTTTAATTATTCTCTCGACTAACAAAGAGGAGAATTTGAATTTCTTTGATCGAGAGAATATCTTATGCCATATGTTCATGCTAACTATGATATATGGACATTCTTTACATGACATTCAATAAAATTACTGGTGTACATCGCTAAAAGAATAGAAATAGAAATCTAATACATAGTTTTTAATTAGAAAACAATGAACACCATGAAATAAAAAAAATGGACAAATTATATACGAATAACAATTTATATACGAATAACACTGATAACTAACATGAATCATTTTGGTTAGTTACAAGGTGGGTTTCATTTTCTGTACAAGTGGGAAACTTTCCCGCCAAGGAAACTGACACACGAGAGCCAAAAATACGAATCCCAGGCAACTACTATGAATGTTTTGAGGACAAAAATCAAGGGATCATCGTACTGCTGAACGAAGGAAGAAGGGTCGGCCTCGTATCGAAACTGATATGGATTTTCTGGTTTTCAGCTACAGGGTTATGTTATCAAGGGGCTAAAAGACTGAAAAAGAGAACCAAATTAATATACATTTATACAATGCCTTCAACCTTAACTGCTTCTAAACATTTTAACTCATCCAACAGCCGCTGGATCTCGTGTTCAACTTCCCTAATGTCGCTCCTAAGCCGTGTTGCCTGCACAAGTGACATTACAGTAATTTACTAATGAATGGAATAAATTTTTTAATTTTCAATGTCTAATTCATGAGTAACATCAGAAAGTGGAGAAATGCCACACGGTCAAAACGAAAGAAGGGTGTTGTAGCATGATTTTCTTTCTAAGAATCGCCTTTTTTAATATTTGCAGGAAACAAATGTTTCATTTAAAAACGGTTCTACTTTATACCTTGAGATTAAGTTCTTCCTCCCGCTTATCATACTCTGAACATCTATGCAGAAAAACGAGAAAAAAATCAGTGCGTCATAACTTATAAAACTTAACAGCACAGTTCATTTCCTGCTGATCTGAGACCTACGGGGTTATGTTATCAAGGGGAGCAAAGTTCATTTCTAAACCTTCAAATATACTTCCTATTAACTTACTTTGCACGAAGCTTCGTATTTTCTTCCAGCAAAACAATAGCCTGTTGATTGTTCTGTTGATAAGCACGGACAGACTGCACAATGACAAAAAAATTATTGTTTGTTTGTTTGTCATATAAAAGTTGAAAACATAGCCATGCTCAAATTATGTGCTAAAATATCAGGGGCCGAAAAAAACCACTGCAGGAAGTGATTAACAATTTGAATAGTTGAAGATGGAAAAAGGATCGAACAGAACCAGGTGGATGGATTTGAAATTTATATATAGGAATAGGAACGTCAACTAATACTGGAAAAGCACAATAATCTCAACAGAAAGGCAAACCATGAGCAGAAGTGAAAACAATAAAAAATGCAGAATAATTTGTCCTAAGCCCTTTCACCTGTGCATCTTCTATCAAAACATCTGCCTTTCTCTTCATACATACTCCTGCACCCAAAAAAAAGCTTTAGAACTATGGAAAGAGGACATTAAATAATGTGATAAACAGATGTTCAACTAATTAGGTACCTTCTCTAGATTTTCCCTGTGTTTCCAGTGTAAATTGTTTGGGTCTCCCATGTGCTGTTTCATTAGCCTCTGTGACGGTAAATGGAAAGCACTGTTTCAATATGTGAGGATGTTCCATACCAGCAGGTACTGTGATGTTGGATGGTGTTTGTGAGGATGCTGTCACACGGAGTTGTTTCTTAACTTGATACCCAACGAGTCCACAATGATAATCCCTGCCAGATAGGTAGGCAAAATGATGGGACGACACAAGTAAAAATAACTAACGCCAAGTAACTCATGCCCCCGTTAATCAAATTAAATAAAAAGGAAAAAAATTGATCTTCATCGCCTAAAATTTTTAGCAAATAGGTTACCAGTATTCCCAGGTCATATCCTTCAAACGAGCTTCAAGCTTCTGGAAAAGAGAAGTTCTCTCAAAGTCTTGTTTATTATGTGTAGGCTCAATAAAATTTGCCTCGAGAATGCCTTCAGATATAGAAGAATATCAATGACCATTCAGCTCACATGACAAAACGAAGGAAATTCTGAAAGCAAATGCCCTACCAACAACGCCTCTTCCTCTACTGTCTGAATAGCTCACAACCCTCCAAAATGGCTGCAAATTACATAAAAGGAATTAGTCTGATCACTGATGCATTGTGTTAGTGTGGGACCACATATGGAAGAATAAACCATATTACTCTATTCACTAAAATAAAACATTCACAGGCATTATTAGAAGCCTCAAACTAACGACGAAAAACTAATAAGCTCCTTTACATATATACTATAACACTTCCCCACGCGTGGGAGCATATATGGACCCTGAAAGCTGATGCAAGATTGTAAAAGACCAAAAGTGCAATTATGAGAGATTTTCATAAAAGCTTTAATGTCGAAATAGATTACCTTCACAATGGGCAGCATGATTAACGTATATTTTAAAGGAAGTATCTATTTTATAAATAAATAAACAAAAAAAATTTAAAAAAATTGATGTAATATAGTATATCTTCATCTCTATTTTCATAAGAATATATACATAGAAAGAACCAGGATCCAATCTTTCACCAATCTATACGGACCAATAGACAAGTAACGAGAAATAGTAAGATCTGAAACTGAGAAAGACCATACCCATTTTTCAACATAGAACAAATATATTAATATGAAAAAAAGGACTACCCAGAAGCACATAAAATGGAAAAAGAAAAGAAGCTCTATAATGGTTAAATTAGGAAAGGGAAGGAACGATGATATGTATGGGTTAGAAAAAGGTCAACAAAAAGTGAAAGAAAACTTACCAGAATCAAACGATTTTTGTGGTAAACATTAAAACCGTGTATATTGACATCTGGGGCTTCCTTCAGGAACCCAATTGTAGTAACAACCACACCCTGAATAGTAAAAAAAAAAAAAAAAAAAAGGAGTTAAAATAAGATCATCGTCATTGTTATCTTTAGGACTTCAATAAGATCTTGAGTCAGAAATACATTGTTTTGCTCATTTTTTCTTCCTTTCTTCTTTCTTTTCATTCAGTTTACTTCTTACAAGATACACGATAAATTAGATAGATAATTGATATTGATATATAATAAGAGGGAAGTACATCAGTGCATGCGTTTACTAAGCATTTTATAAACATAGTTCCCTCCAAAAACTAAGCCTAAATGTGCGCCTACTCCATTCTCTTATTCTTTCTTCATAACCAACCTCTTACAAGCAACTCCAAAAAACAGACACCAAAAATAATTTTTTAAAAAAATAGCATCTCCTCAAAATGTTTTAACCAAAATATAATAATATCAACAAAGAGCTATAAGATCCTTGTTGCTAATCCCGTTGACAACAAACGACAAGTTTCCATTCTTAGGACGATTTATCTACTAAGCCAAACAACAAATTTATAAAATATAGACAACTATGGACATGGAAAATCACCCAAACAAAATTAAAGAAAGAAAGAAAAAAGCTGGATTGAAAAGATAAATGCTACCTCCACATGTCCACCACTTTGAGGCTTATACAAAATGTATTCAAGATATTTGAGATCATCTGCAAGATTACGATGCAGAACAACCCTCCCACGCAATACTATTTTGAAATTTTCAGACATACGCAGATACAAGATTGATAAATATTCCTGAGAAGGATTAAGTGTAAGTACAAAACTCTAGTGCTATATAAAATGAAACTGTAGCATTCTTTTTGCAACTCAAGCTTACACGGAGAGAATATTGCAATCGATTAGCAACGTGCTGCTCATTGATTGCCTTCAATGCAGGGAGAGCGTCAATTTTTTTTACATCTCCGTCAATGCAAATGCCCTGTGTTACCACAGAATCAATAGAAAAATCCTCCCAAATAATTAAAAAGTCGATTAAAAGAAGAAAAACAAAAATGGTTTGAACCTCCGGATCTGTATCGAAGTCAAGCTCCATTCTACCATCTCCATTATACCACAAATTATAGATGATTACTTTTGTGCCATGAGATCCAATATCATCAAACTGCCATCAGAGTCAAAATAGCTTAAAAAATGGTCACCAAAATTGGTTTGTACGAGGAGAGATGCTAAAATATGTTTAATTAAAGATGTCCAGTGGCAAGGTAATTCAGCATGCCTTGCACTTAACTTACAAATTTTCAGAACATATGCATATACAACTATAGTAACTTTCATAATTATAAATTTCCACATCTTCACATGAGTTAGAAAACATGACCTTTTTTTTACCAGTCTAATCAATGGTGTAAGGAAGATACTATTCCTGAGTACTACTCAGAGATCGGAACATGGATGTTTTTTTTAAAGGAAACGAGTCTCTTTCATTGATATAATGAAGTGAGACAAATGCTCATAGTACATAGAGGGATACAAAAGCACGTAAATAAGAGAGGATCGGCAAGTGCACCCGGACATCTCAACTAGGTTGACATCTCCTTAGCACTCTCATCATATCCAAAAGAAAACTAAAACAATAATAATAATGGACAAACACCCCGAGTACCATGGGGCCAACAGAACCAAAAAACAAACCAATCAAAAGGCTCAAACCAAAATCAAAGAGCGTTTCATGGGAAGTAATGAAAAATTAAAGGACCATGTTGCAGCCTTGCAGGTTATGATTCTTGTGAAGATTCAAATGTTAGTGTAACCAGTGAGGATAATGGACTCTCTAGCACAAGATGATTTTGTTGAGAAGAATTCAGAGGTTTACTTTGCAAATGGTTTAGATACCATGTTTCAAAATGGTGAAAACATTCAAGCAGAACTGTCACCCATAATTCCTGCTAAAATTTCTACTTTGATTGAAAAATGTGGTTTGAAGTTGAAATCATTCCACCTTATTCTCCTTTCGTTAAAGCTTAGCTTTGTGGTTTGATCCTCGTACTTTTGGTCTTATTGGACTTATTACCTCGTCTGCTCATTGGTCCTCCATAGGCTATGGCTTTAAAGTTTGTGTTCTCTAGCTTTGGTTTCCTCTCTGGAGTTGGTTTGTTAGGTTTTAAATGTGTTGCATTTTGATGTCTCCTCCTCTTTAACAGGATAATCCATTTTTTAGCATTATGCTGGTAAGGAAGATCTTTGAAGAGGCCAAAGGAAAAGGAGTTATAATAAAATAAAGGAAAAAACACATTTTTAGTCCCTAAGTTTTGGATTTAGTTTCTATTTAGTGGAGGTTTCAAAATGTCACACTTTTAGTCTTTAAGTTTTGAGATTGATTTAAATTTAGTCCCTAGGTTTCAAAATGTTAAAATTTTACCCTTGATTTACAAAAGTAGTCTATGTTGGTTTGGTTGAGGGAAGCACTTACCTTAAACGGTTTGCAAGGACCTTTGCTAAAATCTTGTAAACACTTGTGATAAGACTAATAGGTCTGAAATCCTTCACCTCATTGCATTTTTCTTTTGTCGAGGTAAGGCACACAAAAGTTTCCCATAAAGAACAATTTGAAATACCTCTCTTAAGAACTCTTTAAAAACTCCCTCTAGCACAACCTTGAGGAGATCCCAGCTATCTTAAAAAAATTCCATAGATATACCATCAAGGGCCCGAGATTTACGCCTATCACTCCCAAAAACCACTTACCTTATTTCTTCCATAGTAAATAGAGCCACCAACTCCTCTTCGTCCCTCGGTAAGATGGAACACTTAATAACCTGAACAAACAACAGTGTGTCCAGATAGTAAATCTTTGAGAACACCAAAAGAACCTCCTCCTCGACCAATGCAGTTCTTGTTCCTCCTACCACTAGCTACCCTATGAAAAAAACAACATGTGTTATTACAATCCCCTTCCTTAGCCCATTTCACTTTCAGCCTTTTAACCCCAACTGATACAAATCTAATGAAATCAGCAAATTCCCTTTTTTTAAAGCTCCCCCCCTTTGAAACAGAATCCAAGGGACCCTCCAGTTCCTTTGAATCAATCTGCTTGATTCTGTTGAGGACCTCTTGCTTTCTGATCTTAACATCTAAAAAAAACCTCTCCATTCCAAGATCTAAGAACCCCTTCCAGAGCTCTCGACTTCCACATAAAATGATAGCCAGCCCAATTTCCTAGGATCGATATTCTCCACCAAAAAGAGATATTGGCCTTGAATGAAGGGTGCTCAAGCCACATATTCTCAAAGCGGAAGGGCTTGCACCCCAACTCCACTTTCCCAAAGCTAAAACAATAGGCCAATTATCTAAAGTGACTCTTGACCCCTTGTCTTCCTAGGGCTGCCTAATCTCTCATCCAATCTTCTAAAAATAAAAACCTATCAATCTTTTTTTTTTTTAAATAGAAACAAAACTGATCATTGATGGAATGAAAAGAGTCTAATGCTCGATTACAATGATATATAAGTTCAATATGTAACATGGATCAGTAGGTGCACCCGACTATCTCAACTAGGTTGACACAATCCTAGCGCCCTCATCACATTCCAAAATAGAGAAATATAATAAGATAAATACAAATGAGATTTTCAACAAAAGTCACTTAAACCTATCAATCTTAGTAGCCACCCTACAATTAGACCAAGTAAACTTCCCACCTAACAAGGGAAGGCCAAACAAGTTACACTCTTCAATGAAACGGTTGAAAACTCTCATAGAGCTGGCAATCCTGCCAGCTAAATCCTTCTCCCTGGGAGAGCGAATAAAATTAAAATCACCAGCCACACAACATCTAAAACCACAGTAACCAAAGGGATCCCCTAGTTCCCCCCAAAAGTCTTTCCTCCCTCTAGACCTCGAAGGGCCATAAACTCCCGAAACCCAAAAATCTTCACCTTCTGCATCATAAAAAGAAATACTAAGGGAAAAGTTACCTCTAACCACTTCCCAAGTGATACAAGCGCTAGTTTTCCACAAAATTCGAGATTCCAAACATGTGTTTTATGCAAACATAGTGTAGAGTCCCGAACATGTGTTTTATCCAAATATAGTGTAGAGTCTCTGTCTCCCCTCCTCTATTGTAACATAAGCAGCAACAAAATTTTGGGATTTTTTTTTGGTTATCTGTTTGGACTTCAGTTTGTACAAACAACCTCGTTGCTTAGAAGATTGGCTAGCAGATTCCCTAAATGGTGGCTAAAGGTAACGCCAAGATGTTATGGTCAAATGAAGTAAAGGCTATTTTGCAGTTTTTTCCCCGTGGGCAATGTTTCATGGAGGATCACATACTAAAAATATGATTAAGAAAAGCCCTACTATTTTATATAACCAAACTGGTCTTTTATGCCATGGAAGTTACAGAACCAAGGAAAATTTTAGGAATTCTTATTTGAACAACTTTACAACCAATGAGTTCTTTGAAAAAACACAGGACATAGTTCATCTGTTATGCGGACATAATATGAGTAGGGAAGCGAGGATCTTGTGTGTATATGCTGTAAATGAAAATCTATGGACTGGAGTCTGGATCGAATGAAATTCTAGATTTTTCAACAGAAATGGAAAGAATGGGGATGAACAACTAGAATGCAATTAATGTAGTCCATGGTCAAAACAAGCTTAAAATTCCAAAGTACATGAGGGGAACAAAAGGAGATTGAACATATCTTACTTGCTTAAGAAGTTCAGACTCCGATGAGTATGGAGACCACTGAAGAAGTATGGAAAGGTTAGACATAAAACGTTCCCTCCCATGCAATCTTTCCATTTTCCCACTTGATGCATTATATTCATAATCTATCTGCAGTACAAACACAAAACATCAATTCTCCATTAGATTAAAAAAAGTGATAGAACCAACAAAACCAGCACCAGATTTGAAGTCGAAGGAAGTGCATAAGGCGATATATGTCCACAGGCAGTAAAATAATTATAAGAAAGTATCTTTTTTTTAAATGGAAACCAACCTCTTCATTGAATTAATGAAATGAGACTAATGCTCAACGTACAAAATGTAAGATATAGATACATAGAGCGATGAAAGAACCTAAGGATCAGGAGATGCACCCGGGAATCCCAACTAAGTTGACACCCCCATAGCATCCTCATCATGTCCATACATCAATGAGAACAAAAACGATCTAGCAACCAAAAACGACAACAAAAAGATCAATCTGTCCAAATAATAACAAAACAATGTAAGTATGATACAAGTATAATACTTAGGCTGGAAAAATAAAAGCATGTCAATTTAAGCATAAGTCTTAAATAGAAAAGTCTTCAAAAGGCTTGGATAAGGTGCACCAAGAAGAAGCATTTCGACGGGCAATTTTAAAGTGATCCCACCAACCAAGTTGCTTGTCATGAAACATTCTTTGGTTTCTTTCAAACCAAATTTCAACAAGCAATGCCTTAACCACATTGGCCCAAATCATCCGAGGACCCACTTTCAAATTTGGGCCAATTAGAAGTTGTTGAACATTATCTCTAAAGACGTCTCTAAACACCCAATCAACATTAAATAGTGAGAATAACCTCCACCAGCAGCGGGCTGAGTATGAACAATCAAAAAATAGATGTTGCAAATCCTCTCCATCCTGTTTACATAAGTGGCAAATAGATGGAGACAAACAGTGAGAAGGGAATTTCCTTTGCATCACCGAGGAGCAATTTAGGTATCCAAGAACCATAACCCATACAAGGATGTTAACCCGCAGGATTTTTAGTTTCCAAAGTGCCTTAAAAAACAGCTTGTCAAGTGGGGAGGAGGACAAGAATGCTGAAAGTGATTTCACATAGAAAGACCCAGAGGTTTCTAAAGACCATATTCTTCTATCAAAATTCTCTGAGACCCTAACTCTTGAAATTCAACAATTTCATCATCCTTTAACAAGCGATGAAAGATAATGAACCAAAAGAACATACCATCCCAATGTGTTGTTATCGATCCCTTAGGGAGTAAAGCCACCTTATATAAACGTGGGAAACGAGTGCTCACAGGAACCAAGCCATCCCACAGGTCAAGCCAAAAAGCAACTCTATTACCATCTTCAAGTTTAAGAGGAGCCAAGGCATCCACCTTCAACCAAGCTCTAAAAATGCTATTCCAAGGGCTTCTCAAACTATTAACAATCTTCCCAGCCATATGCCAATTGTAAGAGTTTTTGCCGTGTATGTTTCTAACAACTTGACACCACAAGGAAATTTCTTCATCCAAATACCCCCTTAGCTAATAATGCCAAGTTCTTTCCTTTAAGGCCCCCGAAGCCAAGTCCTCCATCACCCAAAGATCGTGTAACAATTTCCCATTTCACCAAATGATTGATCTTGTTTCCATTGTGTCCTTCCCAAAAGAAATTTCTCATGATTCTTTCCAAAGCAGAAATGACTTTCTCAGGCATTAAAAACAAAGACATATAATATGTGGGAAGGTTAGATAACACTGATTTACACAAAGTAGCCCGCCCACCTATAGAAAAATTGAATCTCGTCTACTTGTCAAGCTTTGCATGTATTTTACCTATCACTGGTTGCCAAAAAGAGATTTGCTTTGGATATCCTCCAAGGGGCAAACCAAAATAAAGTATAGGAGATTTTTCTGCTTTGCAATTTAACCTAGCAGCATCTTAAAAAAGAAGAAAAGAAAAAAACCAATATGCACAATCTAGACACTAAACAGGAACAAGTTTAAATAAAAAAGAAAGCCCATGCAGGGTTATATTTTTGAAAAGAGAAGAAAAAATGTAATCACACAAAACGTTTCTGTAAATCTATAGAAGAAAGATGAACAGTTCCTATCAAGATGTGAAAAAACTTGTTTTTGGTTCAATCATAGCATCACCGGTCACCACCCTTGAGCTATCGACAATGTGGCATCAAACTTAAAAAATAAATAAGATAGCAGAATGTAATTGCAATATACATCCAGCTTGAGAATAAGGTAATTTTCTGTTTAGACTTCGTCTTACCACATTTTAGGCACCAAAAGTGTTATGCCATGAGTTTTCCAGGTTAGTACTTGTGATAGATTCCAAACAAGAAACATCTCAGCTTGGGTTCTCCAAGTTGGTTCCTTGAAACAGAATGGTGAAGACAATGGTCTACGGTAGATTTGTGTATTATAACGGCATCTTTTTATCTTTTAATTTTATCAATACTATTTCCATTTATAATTAGTTTCTTTGCTCAACTTCTTTTATACTTCATATTTACAATTATTGAGTCTTTGGAGAATAAAAAACAATAATTTATCCTAGAAATAACATGGTATCAGAGCCAAACTCTAATCATCAAAAATCCTAACAAGCCATTAATTATCACCATCGACGGCACCATCTTATTTTGACAAGTCTTCCAATGTCAGCATCTCATTCTAGCATCCCATTTCATATTGTGGGTCGCAAGTCATTCACAACCATGGGTTTCAAGTTGTGGGGAGCAATTATTTGTTTTGCAACACTGCAAATTTTCACAATGGTCCCCTTTTGGAGTCGTGAACATTGACCATGTGTCCTCCAACATTTTCCTACGGAGTTTGACCATTGTTTGTTTAGCTTATGTTCATGCCGCCCTTTTGTGGTAAACATTATCTATTGTCATAGTCACAGAAAATATCCACGGCCTTGACTCATGCTGCCACCATTCCTCTCAAACCAAATACCCCACAAAATAGCAAAGAAACACACATGCCACAAAGTGCACCTCCTCCAACAGGGATCGCTCACTAGTCACCTCTATAACGAGCCCACCAACACCAAAAGACATCCACCAACAATCCAAAAGAAAGTTCATGAACAACACCACCCACAACAAATGATTCAGATCCTCCTACGAAGAATGCACCATTATGGTAGCAAGATGAAGGAAGATCATCTTTGGACATGATTCAAGGTATCGATTCTCCCCAGTAAAACCTGCCACACAAAAACCTTTAACCTTTTTTATAAATTTTACCTTCCATAAAGAAAAAGGTTAAAGCCTTAGAAGCCGTCGATGGAGCAAGGAACAAAAATAAAAGGGGAAAATCGGAATGGCAAGAGAACCCTTTCTTGAAAATAGGAATGGCAAGAGAACCAACTAGAAGGGTTAGGCGCCCACATCCTAACATCCCTCCTACCTAGAACAAAATATCTATCTCAAAAGATAAAAAGAATATCTTCCATATTAATTGCCTCCCTATTAGACAAAGGGCAAGGAAAGCCCAACGAGATTGAAGAACGACTGAAAAAGGCTCCACCAAGGTCACATAACGTACCCTCTTCTCTGAAAGAAAGTAAAGACGAGGAAATAATGCACATAAACACTTGTCTCCCACCCAACGATCCTCCCAAAATTAAATGCCATGGTCAATCAAGAAAGAACCTAATCAATTGAGAAAAAGAGGGAAGAGCCGAAGAGATAGCTTTCCACATGGTTTTAATGAGTCCACTCAAAAGGATGAGGATCATACCTACTCTCAACAACTCTATACCACAATGTGTAAGTCTCAATGAAGAGACCGCCACAACCATTTGGCCAAAAAAGCCTCATTATGTAATCTCAAACTCCCAATACCAAAACCTCCCAAGTCAATCGGCTTCAAAACCACCTCCTCCTTAACTAAATGAGAACCTCATCCTCGTCAACCCCTTCCCACAAAACATTCCTCACTAACCTCTCAAGATTCTTAAACACCGAGTCAAAGATCCTCGACAACCAATCCAGAACATTTCTCTTCACCCCCTTCAAATGATCCTTCCTACTTAAAACGTCAAATACCTTCAGTTCTACCATTCTACAGGTCCTCAAAACAATGTCCAAAACTATTTCAAATTCAACTCTTGAACCATTTCTTTTATTTCATCTTCTAGCGGCTTTAGTTCAATTATTTCATTTTTGTGGTTCCTTTAAATATGGCTAACGCAATAGAAGTGGAAAGTTGTAATGTTCATGGTTTGTTCTACTGTATTTGGTTTGAGCATAGCTCATTCCATATTGAGGACGTGGAAGCTAAAGAAATTTTATCGTTATCAATTCTCAATTGAGATGGTTCATGAACTACATATCTAAACAGCTCCGAGGCCCCACTAATCGGTACTTCCTTAAAAACGATCAAGATGATTGTGGAGTGACAAGAATTTTGAAATTTAGAGCTGATTCAGGATGGTATCTAAGATGTGTCGTATGGCCAGCAGAGAGGGGAATTCTTTCCATCCATGTTCATTCGAGAGTTTCTCAACAAGGGTGGAAGTCCTTCCTCAAATTGTTGAACGGTTTTCTGATGAAATATGCATACAATCTTTGGAAAAAGCAACAATTTCCTAAATTGAAACCTATCAATCAGAGCTCGACAGAGGCTGATACACTCTCTGCACAGGTTTAAGGACCACGCTATGTAGAAAAGGCGAAGTCAAAAGGTCTATGCCAATCCTCTGTTTCAGCTTCAGAAAAACAAAGTAAGACCACAGAGAAAGAATCGAACTGGGGCAGCCCCTATTCCGGCAAAAGGAAAACAAAGCATAAGCTCATTTTGGGTACGCAGAAATACAAAGGTTTTCAAGGAAGATTTCAACAATTTGTGAATCGTATCAAGATTGTTCATGTTCAACGGCTGGAAAGAGATTGCAAAAGTCTTGAAGATTTGTTTCAAACCAAAGTCATCATAAATCCCATGTTGCAGAGAATGACTTGATCAAATTAGAAGAGGGATCATTAGAGGATTTAATCGAAGACCCAAGGAAATGGCAGGAGATGGGTCCCTTTTGTTTGTTATTTGAAAAGTGGAACATATTTAGACATGGTCGACCATTATTAATGAAAGGATTTGGAGGTTGGCTTAAAATTAAAAATCTTCCTCTGGATTATTGGAGCAAGAAGACTTTGAAGCAATAGGAGACTATTTTGGGGGCCTTGAGGATATTGCAACTTACACTCAACTTACTAAATTGCTCGGAAGCTAAAATACAAGTTAAAAGGAATCTGTGTGGCTTTATGACTTCAACCATTGAAATCATAAATTCTAATCGAGGGAATATTTTTTTGAATTTCGTGATATTGAAGTTATGGATCCTCCAACAATTACTACAAGGCCTTTACTTGTTAAAGACTTTACAAACCCACTTGACCTACTGCAATTAAATCAAGTTATGCAAGATGAAGGAGTTCACTCCATCTCCAAATCAGGAGATTTGGATTATTTTGTCTCAATTCAATCAGTTCCATTATATTCAAAGAATCCTTTTGAAGCTTTAAGAAAAAAAGTTCAAAATCCGACGAATCCACAGGTGCCGGAGAAGAAGCTTCCTAGGGTCCCTGTCAATCCTTCAAACCTGCACTTTTCCCTTGATTTTGGGAACACATCCCAGCAAGGCAAAAAGTCTCATTTATTGAGGAAAGAAAAGATAATTTCTTGTCAGAATATTAAAGCCAATGGAGTTACTCCTGGTGTCCCAACCAAAGATTACAATGCACTGATGATAGAAGGAACGTCTCATGGTATTCCCTCTGGGGAATTTCAAAAGGCAGAAATACGAAGCTCAGAAAGTCTCCCTCTTTCCAAAATAAACTCTAAATTTTTTCCTCAAATTTACCTCCGGAAGTATTTGATTGTTCTTCCTTTGTTTGATCCAATATGTGATAAATTTGAATCTCATATTTGGTTGTTTTTCCTTTATTTAATCCAACTCCAATCATTCTCCTCACTCATTTAAATTTGATCCAACATTCATGAAGTGCATTTTCCTAGGTTATTCAACACACCAAAAGTGGTACAAATGAAATACATTCTCCCATCAGCAAAAAAAAAAAAAAAAAAAAGTGCACATCTAAGGATGTTACCTTCTTTGAAAATCGATAGGTGATTATGAAGGAATTTGAGGCAAAAGAAGTTGAGTCTACCTGTCTCACAACTTTTATACTCACTATGACCAAGGTCTAAACTCCTCTACTAAATGAGCTACCTATTTCTATTTCAACCATTAAATTGGTGACATTCTTACTACTTTTGATGAATTCGACTCCAAGTTGGATTATGTTCTATATACACCCACAAGAGTGTAGAATTGCGTATAATATACATTGTTCGGTCCTTAGAGAATAAGAATAAAATCCCCCCCCCCCCCCCAAACAAAAAAAAAAAAAAAAAAAAAAACACTTACATCTATTGCCCTTTCTCTCATCTTGTTGCCAGGCTCTTTCTCATACATTAATGATTCATTGGATCTCATTAACCCCAGCAAAAATTCCCTATATTAGGTTCTATGGTGTCACCCCTTTAGAAACAAAGCTAAGTTCTTATGATTTATCCTAGCTAAGACCAGCTTCTTTATGATACTAGGATGCCATACCCTCAAAAGGATATCAGTTTCCATTGTTCATCTTTTTCCTTCAACATGCAAAACATCACATTTTCAATAGTAAGACAACATTGAAGCGGACTTAAATTTTGCTTCTGCACATAACCAAACATAATGGCAAAACATTTAACAAGAAAAAGATATAAGCTAATTATAACTATTTAACGAGAAAGTGGAAATACCATAGGCACTACAATTCTGTTGTAGCCTGAACGAGTCAAAAATGTATAGGACAGAAGACCAATACTCTGCGTTGATACCCTGGACCTGGAACATAGAAAGCGAACCTAAGGGAAGAAGGAAAAAAAATGTTTGACCACTCTTTCTAGACAGAGGTGGAATGGAAAATATCTTGCATGCACAGCATATAGAGCCAAAAAAAGTCTAGTGTCAATCCGGTGCTATCAAATAAGTTTCACAAAGAAAAACATAAGTATCTTATTCACAATCGTCTGTCAAATCAATAAGACAGGCATTCAAAACTAAGATATTCATACGTACAAGTCGTAACCTATGTAAAAGTTTGAGTCAAACCTATTATTCACGTGCCGACTGAAGACAATAACATCTGCACCAAGTCTCATAGTGCTGGTTTTGAAACCATTTCCATCTGGAAGGCTACAAGTGAACCAATAAATGCAATAGGGAAAGGAGCTTAAAATGTAACATTACAAAATGATTACAAATTTCCATACATTGTCCGATGGCTGATTTTGACGATTTATCTGAAAATCCAAAGCTCATACACCTCCTCATCGCTTCAGGATCCATTCCACCTCCATCGTCTAGAAAAAAGTGGCCAAATTTTGAAAGCGTAAGTATAATGCAGTTTAATCTACATGTATAGCAAGGTTGAATAGATTAAAGGATAATGGAAACCTAATAGAAAATATAAAATTGATATCAAAAAGCATTTGAACAAACAAATGACAGTACCTTGAATTAACAAAGCAGGACTTCCATCTCTTGCATTCAAGATTTTATCCACGTTGACAAAGGTAGCTCCGTTGGGGATCTACCCATTACAAAAAAGAAAAGTAAGAACATAATCATAGACACAAAAACACACCAATACCTCAACTTACAAAGACTAGAAACTGGAAGTACTTTATTTGCATTTTGCAATTCTTAAGTGATCATCATGCACTTGAAATATAGAGAAAAATATGTACAATCAAAGTTTTATTTCAGAAAGCTGGGGTTGGAGGGAGGAGAAGAGAATCCAGAAAGATGGTTAACCTAGAGAAACAAGATAAGATCCACAGTAAAAACCTGATCTCATAAATTTTAATCAAAATTAAACGAGTATTCTGCTAAAAGACAGGTGAGAAAATCACCTCATCAACAGCGTTATCAAGCAGCTCTGCAACAGCTGGAAACAGAACGAAGAAAAAATATTATGGCTTTTTATTTATAAGAAAGAATTGAATAGAAAGGATAATTGATAAAGAAACAATTGGGAGATTGTTTGCCTTGAATATTCAAAAAAAGACATAAAAACATAAACAAACATGAACAAACTTGAGCTCAATACCTCCAAAGGCCCATTTGTGTGAAGTAGCATTTGAATGAAGGAACATAGGGTGGACATGGAGATGGCCTTTGGAACCTGTCATCAGGAGAAAAAACCATCAGAAACAAAGCTCCGGAATCCAATAGCTCTTCACAAAGCCATCTAAATCAAAAGTTCAATCCTGCATTACTTTGATAGGACAACAATTATTCTGACCGTAATAAAACCATGAAATATCACAGCATATGAATTAAAAAAAATGGCAAATCCGAAATGGGCAAAAGTGCATAGTACTTTGAACGGTGACATTAGAAGCAACTCCATCATTATAGTTGCCAGCTTTCCAGAATTGTCGACAAACTGGTGCAGGACACAAGGGAGATGGAGATGTAAGGCCAGAATCATCAGCTGGAGATGGCACCTGATCCAATATACTAGAGCTACTCTGACCACCACTCCAAACATTCGGGCTCCTATTTTCATCAAATCCTTGAATAACAAATTCAGCATTTGGTTTTTCAAGTTTGATGATATTCTTCTTTGTGTGCTCTTTTGGTAGAACCACAGCCCCATCAACTCCTGGCTCCAACTTCACGGCTTTCAAGTTTGATCCTTCCTCATCGTCACTTGACAAGTCCACAATGTCAGTGGATATCATCCTGAGCAAGACACAGAAGGGTTGTTCTCTTCAAGTCAAAAGTAATACCACACATGTGATATCCTATTAAAAATTAACATCATATTAGTTCGCAGTTCTGAATAAGAGGACTCAAATAAGATAAAAAGCATAACGCTATAAAGAACTTTTTCACAAATAAATTAACCAAAAGCTTAAAACCTATTTGGTTAGCATTCTGAAAAACTAAATTTTAAAACAAGGGATTCAAGGAAAACATAGTTGTATTTCATATTTTTATATGTTTAGCAGAAGATCCAGAAATTGGTTCCCAATTTTAAATATGTTTTGATAACATATTTATAAATCATACAACTAGTAGTAGTCACTAAATATTAGGTTGATTATAAACTAATTAATTAATTTATGAACATGTTTTATGTCAAAAAAATTTGTAAAATTATTATTTTACAATATCATATAATTTATAACATACTACATTTTATATAATTTAACAAAGATGAATTGAGTTTATAACATGAAGTGATGAAACACTATGTTTATTAAATTATTATTTTTACTACAATTATGCATTTTCAAATTTCTTTTTTTTTTAAACGAAAACGAACTTTTCAAATCTCAAATATGAAATCTAGATATGCTAAAAACACAATTTAATCCTTACCATAATAAACTTCATCAAAATTAAATGTCAATTTTATCATGTAACAATCTAGTCTTCGTAGTTTATAAGCATATTGGGTCCTTGTTCAGTTTATTGATCTACATAGGTAAGAAATCTAATTAAATTCTAACGATATTTTTCATGATAGATCGTTATAAATTTTAAAGTTGAGGGACTAAATTATTACATGTCAAAATTTAAGGACTAAAAAGTTACAAATTGAAATTACATGGAGTAAATCGTTGTGAACTAAAGTTTAGGGACTAAATTGTTTCTGTGATGAAAGCTGAAAGACCAAAAGTACTTTTTAACCAACTATTTACCAAATCCTTTAGGGAACATACTGAGATGAGTGGACTATAAACAATGTTGGGCTCCAAATATGAGATGAGTATAACAATGTTGGACTCCAAATATGGCTTCAACTGCATTAGCAACCAAATAAGGTCGTGAGAGAATTGATTAATTCATAGACATAGAGAACCAAAAAGACAAGTTAGCAACAAAATAATTCTTCAATCATAAAGATAAATAGATATAAGTCGTGTATATTTTAATTTTTATTTCTACTTTGGTAGAAATCTCTGTCAATAAACAATTGGCCTCAAAATACATGTACATCAGTTCACTCTTGTAGTCCTTAAAATAATAAAAGCTATAATATAGCAGAAACATTCAAACATGAATAACTTTCTACTTTTGACTACAAAATTAAGAAAAGCTGTAAGATTCTAATTAAACTCCAAAGTTAAGTAAGTTTGTACCCATTTTGAAGTTTTTATAGAGAAAATAGCATTCATTGATATGATGAAATGGAATACAAAAAAAAGTTCCTTTCAGACAATAATTAAAATTACACCTCCATTTGTTAACGAGAGTAGATAAATTATAAGTACTAAAAGCAGGAGACAATTTACTCCAAGTAAGTGCAAAAAGAGAAGTGGATTCCATACAGTAGTCTATGTCTCAACTATTATCGGTGAGAGGCTGTGGGCATTGTGTTCCAGCCAAAGATTCCAACAGAAAGCTAGTATGTAAATAAGCCTAAGGATCGTTTGACTAAGCTCCCACATAAAAAACTTCGACCTTTTGGGATACGAGCCAGATCATATATGCTGGCAAAGATCTTCTTTTGTACTTAGTCCCAAAGGTGGATAAGGCCTTGGGCATAAATTTAGAAGAGAAGGAGCCATGAGTGTGTATGCTCAAAGTGGACAATATCAAACCACTGTGGAGATATTTGGAACCCCGTTGTCCTAACAAATAAGAAGCGTATAAGGAGATTGGTCAATGTAGCTTGTACAAGAGTAGACCTACCACTCTTTGGTAGATGTGTGGATCCTCATGAAATAAGCCTCTATTCAACTTTCTCAACAATCGGAGGGGTAATCATCTAAGGTAATCTAGCCACTTACACAATATGCACCCAAAACGATTAGTTGTATAAGATAGGGGCTGAAAATCAGTGTCGATACCCACAAATTCATGCTTTTGAAATTTTATATTAAGGGCCCAATGCTTCTTCAAAGGCTTTAAAAGATTAGCAAAATGTACCTCATTAAATGGATAGTGCATCAAAATACGTCCCACATGGAAACCTTTGATTAAATCTTTTTTTTCCGATATAGAAAGCATCCAACTTAGGCAATCCACCACCAAGATGAAAAAAAGGAGATAACGGGGTCTCTTTGGCATAAACCTCCAGTGGCTTGGATCTAATCTCTTTGTTTGCCAATAATGATGGTAGAAAAATTTGCGATCGAGCGCACCCTTTAATTCATCTTCTCCATTTGATCCAAAATCCTTTGGCCTGAAGAATTTCGTTGAGGAAATCCCAATCTACCTATCAAAAGCCTCTCTTTTTTCATCTTTTCCATTTGTATATCAAGCTTAATGACCACCCCTTTCTCTTTTTTCCTTCTCCATTCATCAAAAGATAGTTTGCAATTAGGGAGGCATCAAGGATTTGTCTATCAACAAAGCTAAAATAGTATGTGGCAATACTCTATTCAATCTTCCCAATAGAACTTTCGCAACAATCTTGTATAAACATGGAGTGAGACTAATGGGCCTATAATCGCCCACAAATTTGGCACCATGCATCTTTGGAGTGACATATAGGTAGGTTTCATTAAGACAACTACTTATGGTGACAAAGCTAAAATATAGGGATCCTATCAAAAATATTTGGTCCAGTATATGAAGATGTTGTTCTAATAATCTTTATTTTGAAAAGGAAACCAACTACATTGATATGTTGTTCTAATAATCCACAAAGTTTTCCTCATTATCCACATCATTTACCAAACCCACCCCTACTTTAAAGACAATTTCAGTAATAGTGTTTTGCCTTTCGTTTGTAGCCACAATCTAGTGCAAGCAAGTCCTGTTTTCATCCCCCACAACCTACCAATTGGCCTTCCATCGTGACATCAACTCCAGGTAGTGGCATTAACAAACTCAATAACAAAATTTTTTGTCCGCAAAAAACCAATGAAAGAGAGACTGAAATTGGTTGTTCGATAAGAAGGGAACACCCATAAGCTCAATTGAGTTAAAGAAACTACTAAACTTTACAAGCTAGGAGCATGGAGTTCATACCTAGATTTCTCCTGAGACCATCTGGTTAGAATAAAATCCCCACCCAATATCCAATTTGTATCACAAAGTTTAGAAAGAACATTGAGTTCTTACCGTAATAGTTTTTTCCCTAGAGGTGTTTGGGTTGTTAACACATGTAATACACAAACAGAAGCCATCAGCCAAAGAGACATTGAGAGAGAGAAAGTGTGTATCTTACATAACCTCTAGGATATTAAAAATTAACTTTTTCCCCATAGTAAAGATCCCCCTCGATGATTCAATGGCATCCAATGAAGACCAACCAATGTATCTCAAGCTCCAGATAGATTTAATGAATTGATTCTCAATGGAAGAGGATTTAGTTTCTTGTAGGATGACAAGGGAGGGATTATGTCTTCTAAAAAATATCATAAATAATGGATCTTTTCTTCCAATATCAAAGGCCTATGAAATTCCATGAAATAAAAATCATTTAATGAGCTTCAACTCGTCGCAAGTTTGACAATTGTTAGTGTTATGCTTATCATAGTCAACTAAAAGAAGATTTAGAGCTCACGATCCTAATTCCTCTACTTCTTGGTGGTTGTTTGGTTCTTTTGCTTCCTTGGTATAGACATAATGCACATGCCATGTCTAGCCAACCATGGATCAACAAGGAGATGTATGTGGGGTGATTATTAGATTATAATACTTTGGATCCTTCAAAATCAAACTCATCAATAGAAGCCTCAATGGACTGAAGGTCAATCAATGTAGGTGGTTGAGAATTAAGGTTTGTAGCTGGTCGAAAGGTTAGTACCCGTTGAGAGATGGGTATATTTGTTTTATAGGAAATCAATTTGAGGATACACTTTTGGTCAATTAGTAAGGGAGGCTTTAGGTCGAGTATAAGAGACTGGCAACAAATTGAAGGATCTGTCAAAGCAAGAGTTGATGTCACGATTTGTCAATGAGTAGGTTTAGATCAAGTTTGGGTGGATTGTTGAAGTTAGGTTGTTTAATGCAAGGGCTAATGTCTCGACCAATGGATAAACTGTTGCAAGTTTGGGTCGAGTAAGTGAAACAAATTGATGTGAATAAATGGGTGGGTAGGTTTAAGTGGGCACAATTTGACTGATTGGGTATGATGTCTATTTTGGGTTGTAGCGCATGATGGTTAAAAAGTATGCTCTATGAACATTTGAGTCTTGATGGTACGAAGCCTATGTAGCTTGTGCTTGTCGAAAAATGCAACCTTTTGGAACTGGTGTGTAGGCAATGCGAGAGGATCCAATGGTGGCGCATGGTGAGATTGCTTCTTCACCATGCAAGGTGCTTTGCTATGGAATTCAGTCAAGAACCCAACTAAATAATCAGCGGAGTAAAAACAGGTCATATTGATAATAATAATAGTGGTGGAGACCAAATCTTGTAGAGAAAGTTAACTAAAAAATGCAATCTTATTTCTGATCTTTAAATAGACCTAAGGAGGGAGAGATATGTGACTAGATCTAAAGCTAACTATAATACTAAAAGTAAAGTAAATCTTTTTGGTAAAACACAAACCAAAAAAGGATAAAAACAACTTGAAAATCAATCCTAAGAGAATCGTAAAACTTGTAAATACCCCTTTATCAAATAGGCAACGGAGATGAGGATGGGAAGTGTAAAGCGACGGGTAAAAACCCAAAAGGAAAAAAAATCATAAGAAAGAAAAATCCTTTAACCACTTCACAAGCAGTGGTTGAGCGACTATTCCAAAGGATCAGGACACCGCCTGATTTACCTACTAAATCAAGGCTTTCCCACACCACCCACCTAGTCCCCCAAATACTACCAATGAACTAGCGGTAAAATTGGCTACACTTAGTCTCCATCATAATAACAATATTCAGGTTCTCTTAACAAAGAACTCCCTTCACCATACTCCGTTTAACTCTCCACCCCAACCCTCTCACATTCCAAGAGACAGTTTTCAACACTAAACCACAAAGTTCCCAACCTCTCTGAGGCATTCATAATTCACCGAGCATTCAAGCTTTTAAAGCTCTCTTTCTACCTTGTTGCTTCCCCTACTTTCTTTCTTCCACAACCGTTTTTTCTTTTTGCAACCAAGGCTTCTGGGGTCTCTTTGACTCCCACTAGATAAATTCCCATCGAACCAAAGCTTCCCAACCCAAAGAGCAACTACCTATTTACTCCCCATTAACCATCAAAATCGAAAGCATAAGGGGATTAGGAAAGGAATAAGGCTCTCAAACAAACATTCAACTAGACACAACCGCGCAAAAGTGTAGAAAGTCGCATAGGGTAAGGCACACCTGGAAATCAAAAAGAAGCTGGAGAAGACGAAGACGAGGAACTTCCCTCCACAGCCAAACAATCTGGAAATAATTGATTAAAAGACAAATTTCAAGTCCAAAATGATTTTGTCCCACTTTTTTAAACTTCAGAATTTTAACCTTTTGATGAGATAATGGATTAAAAGGCCCAAATCTCAAGCCCAAAATGATTTTGTCCCATTTTTTAAAACTTAAGAATTTTAAAGTTTACGTCATCATTAGGTAAATTTACAAAATTACATTTCCTTTTCCATTTTCCTTTTTAATTTCTTCTTCTTCTTCTCCCTCTTTTCATCTACAATACTTTCGATTTTTTTCCTTCTCCTTCATTTGCTTTCTTCCCCAGCCACATACCCAACTCTGTGACCTCTCTCTCTCCGTTCAGTTTGTGTTGTAGAGCGAGAGCGTGAGCCAAAGGGAAAAAGCGAGAGTAAGAGCGAGATCGAAAGACATAGAGCGAGAGCGAGAGAGCAAGAGCCAGAGATCCGGAGAGCGAGAGCGATCTAAGTGAGAGAAAGGAAACGAGCTAGAGAACGAGAAAGGAGATGAGGGAGGATAGAGGATAGTCTCGAGACATGAGACAATGGAGGTAGAGCGATAGAGGTCAATCTGCATGCACGAGAGTTTTGTTTTGGTAATTTCACCCGAATTTGACCTCATTAAAAATCTCATTTTCAAGAAGGGTATTTTGTACGGATGGCCTCAAAATAGAGGCCCTAATGAAAAATGGCCACATGTCCAAAACAAGATGGAAAGTGGCCCTTTGCTAGCGTCACCCGCGTGTGAATTTCCATATACGCCCCCGATACCGTCCACGTAACTCATTACTCGATTCTTCGGCACTCGTTAGTTACTCGATCCTTGATGCCAGGCTCTCGACTCGATCGACATACTTAACTCGATGATGCCACCTCATACTCGATGCTCGATGCTCCCCATACTCGATCCTTACGAACTGCTCGTTCATCGTTCTTCCTGATTTGCAATTAATGCTCAAGTACGAACATACACAATTTGGGGAATTACCTGACAACTCTCTCCATGCTTTCAAATCAATTCCTTAAAATGTGATTTTTTTTATTAACAAAGTAAAAAAAAAAAAACAAACACAACATCTGAAACTTGAAAGCAGATTACTTTGCATCTCAAAAACCTACTTCAAAAAACCTGAGCTTGGTAAAAAAAATCGTTACTCGACACTGATCATCGTATACAACCAGTTTCTCACACCTGAAGTAAGTAATTCTGCTACTCTTTTGCTCTTTTTTGCTCAGTTCGTTACTGTTGTGTGCGTGACCTACGAACGTTGAAAATGGATCAAGTGTGAGTTTGCTAGTGTGTACATAGACGATCGAGTAGCTCCCAGTGGAGTGAGAATGAGATGAGAGGGAACCAAACAACTGAAAGCGTCGAGTTGAGAGTATCGAGAAATTAGGATTGAGTATCCAGTATCGTGTAGCGAGTATCGAGTATCGAGTATCGAGTAACGAGTTTTTAACAGAACACTATTTGACAGAAACTTTTTTTTTATCTTGAAGGATGTCGAAGTATATATTCATACGTTATGGTGGTACATGGGACGACACAGAGAAACGCTACATTGGAGGTCGTTTGAAGGGTTTACTAGTTTCAAGCACATTGACTTATAATGAGTTGGTCATGCTAATATATGAGATCATGCAAGTTAGTTTGGCAGAGTTCAAGATTATAATGAGGGTGACATATAAGATGGATATTGATTCTCCTCCAGTACAGTTAATGGATGATGCTGATGTCCAATTTCTCCTATCAGAGTATGATCGTACTAGACCCCAGGTATTTGTAAGTATTGAGGAAGTTCAAGATCATGAAGCAACATTTGATTACACACATAGAGAAGAACAGCCCATGTGTGGAGCAGATGTCAATGAGGATGATGTTTGTCCGTCGGTCGTCTCATTGGAAACCGACAACATCAATGATAATATAGCGAATGTGATTGTAGAAGATGTTGAGAATAACACTGGGTTGAGACTTGAGAATATGAGGATGTGACGATACAATATGAGGATAATAGATTTCGAGAGGATGGGAATGACACTCCAATTGGGAGTGGTACTCTTGTTCTGAATGTTGTGAATGAAGAACAACGACCTTCGATTCTGGCAAATGAATTTGGCCATTTTGTTGGAAGTGTGCCTCGTCGAAATGCGCATAATGTAACATCTAGTAGCAATGCCAGAATGGGGGACTTGATCATGCAACCATAGTCTTTCAATGGGTTTACTGTTGAAAAATGTCAGATTTTCTTCAGTAAGAATGATGTGAATATGAAGTTGGCTATGTTGGCTATCAAGAACAACTTCGAGTTGCGGGTTAAGAAATCTAACAAAAAATTGTATAGTGTTTGATGTATACACCCGACTTGTAAGTGGGTTGTTAGAGCAATTAAAATGGATGGATGTGATATTTTCAAGATCACGAAATGCACGACTAGTCACACATGCTCAATTGAAGTACTGAATCATGACCACAGGCAAGCCAGTGCACTCGTTACTGGTCAGTTAATTAAGGACAAGTTTGGTGTTGGTCGGGCCGACAAACCACGCCATATTATTGAGGATATACGACACCAATACGGTGCCAATATTAGTTACGACAAGGCGTGGCGTGCAAGAGAAACTGCTTTTGCTTTTGCAAGGGGGACACCAGAGGAGTCGTATGTCGTCTTGCATGCATACGGCGAGGCTTTAAAGATAGAAAATCCTGGAACAGTATTTGAGATCGAGCTTGAAGAATCCCAGCATTTCAAGTACATGTTCATGGCATTAGGTCCGAGTTTACGGGGTTTTAAGAGTTGTCGACCCGTGATAATTGTGGACAGTACTCATCTAAAAGGTAAGTACAAGGGAACAATGTTAGTCGGTGTTTCAATGGATGGTAATAACCAATTGTATCCACTGGCATATGCAATTGTTGATAGTGAGAATGACCGAGCACTGAAGTGATTCATGACGAACCTTAAAACGGCGATTGGAGAATGCCCTAACCTCGTATTCGTCTCAGACCGTGGACAAAGTATAACTAATGCTGTGGATGTTGTGTTTCCCAATTCCTATCACGGACTTTGTACATATCACTTGAAAAGGAACGTGGAGAAATACTTCAAGGACGAATCAGTGAGAAAATTGTTTAACGATGCTTGCAGAGCGTATCGGGAATCAGAATTTAAGTGATGTGTTGGGTTTTATGTCCTAAAACTCATAGTTTGTAAACATTAACGTGTATTCTGTTTATCAATAAAGTTGTTATCGATATTATTCAGTAAACTTGTTATTGAAAAAAGTGAATTGTTGTTAATATAACTCTAAATCCAATAAACTAAAAACCCATGGCTTTAGTATGAAAACTTGAACTCTATGTAATGACATAAAAATGGATCAAGATCAAGTAAATAGCCAAAACGGTCTATAGTAAAAGGATAAGATTGGGTACCTTATCTTGGAGACACTATTGAATGTGGCCCACTTTGTATTTGATACAAATGATGTGATCCTAAATTATTCATGTGGAGACATGTGAGTGGGGGCATTCTATGCAATGAGTTTGCATAAGACTGGACCACGAAATAGTCACTATTACTTTATAACGCCGTTTACTGTTAAATACTGACTATTTTAACTAGATGACCTAGGTAATTCGATCTTAATCCTGAGCTAACTATGAACTCCTATTTATTCGAGATTATCCTTAGATCTGTATGGGTGAGAGTGGCCCGGGTTCGCCGACTCAATAAGCCTCCCATTTCAGGGGTAAGACCGAGTAGATAGCTGGGGACATAGTCTTGCAAGAAGGAATTCACTCCTACCCAACTTAGGGTTAGTAGAAAGGTTGTTCCCTTAAGTACTGATTCCAGGTCTTGAACAAGGGGCCCCACCCTCTCATTTGCCCGAGAGGGACTCGGTTTAGTGATAGGATCACAAACCAATTGTTCATTAGAGGATCAGTGGGACTTAAGGAACAAGATGTAATCACAGGGGTAAAACGGTAATTTTGACCTAGTTGTGATTATGGACAATCTGTGAAGGATCGAATTACTTATTATGGTTATATCAAGTGGACATAAATATATCTACAGTGAGGAGAGTGCAGCTACGGGCTTTAGTGGAGTGTCCCGTTAGTTAACGAATGTTGGTTAACTAGGTTAAAGAGTTTGACCGGTTAATCTCGGATCGTTGGAGCTCATGATCTGTAGGTCCATTAGGTCCCTCTACTAGCTCATAAATGGACTAAAATCTTAGATAGTGTGGTGAGTAAGTTTGAATAGTTCAATCTTGACTTAAGGAATGAAAGTCGAATATATACGATATATCGACGTTTAATTACGAATTAAACGGACAAATAGAGTTATTTATAATATTTAAATATGATTTAAATATTAATTATATGAATAGGGATTCATATCGATTTTTTGAAAAAATCGGGATTAGTGGGAAAAAAATATATTTATTATTTAATATTAAAATAATATTATATTTAATTAATTAAATATTAATTTTTTTTATTATTTAATTAATTAATATTTGAATTTAAAAAAATCAAATTAAAATTGATTTTAAATTCAAAATTGGAAATTATTTGAAAATCGAATTTTCAATTTTTAGGATTTTCCCACTAACTAAGCAAGTAGCTTAGTTGTTTGCTCACATTAAGCCAACAATTTGAGAGTTTGAGTTGTCAAATTTTGATGCAATTGGATTACATGTTGTTCTTTAATAAATAGAGATTATTTTGGCTTAATTGAGGTTAAGATTTTTGCAAAATTAATGGTTAATTTTGCAAAATATCCTCCATAACTCTTTTCTTCCCAACTCTCATTCCTTCTCAAATTCATCACAAATTTGGATCCCACCATCCAATCTAAGCCTAGATAATAGTAGAGAAGACACCTGTGGTGGTCTACAACCAAGTGGTGTTGATTTCCATCAAGGATTGAAGGAGAATTTGGAGCTTCAAGGGTATGTACTCTTGAAACTTGTTTTTTTTTCTTTTTATTTGCATGTTTAATCCTTAAAATTAAGCATCTTAGAGTGAAATTTGATCAAATTAAATTCCACTGCATGCTCATTTATCCTTCACGATGTTGGGCGCAAATATTGAACTACAACAACGGCACCCTTGCTAGATATTTGGAGGGTGCTGATATTCAGAGATGGGCACGATGCTACCAATTCAGGAATCGATATAATAACATGACCAGCAATAATGCCGAATGCTTTAATGCTATTACCAAAGAAGCTATGGTTTTGCCAATAACATCGCTGATAGAATTCATAAGAGGCCTACTTCAAGGATGGTTTCATGAGCGGCGAACAATGTGGTCTGAAAATACGTCAACACATTCAAATTATGCAGAGAAAATAATGGGGATAGAGTGTGACAAAGCTAGGCGATACCAAGTGCATCCAATCGATTGTTATAGATTTCATGTCAAGGATGGTGGATTAGATGGTTTTGTCAGTCTGAACACTAGAACTTGTAGTTGCGTACAATTTCAGTGTTTAGAGATTTCGTGCTCGCACGCTATTGCTGCAGCTAGAGAGCGCAACATCAATCCGTTTACTCTTTGTAGCAGATTATATAGTGTTGATTCTCTAGTTCTATCATATGCAGAGTCAATAAATCCACTTGGACATGTATCAGAATGGAAAAAGTCACCAGGGTATACAGAGGTAAAAATACTCCCATCGAGAAGGGTTGTACAAGTTGGTAGACGAAGGGTAAATAGGATACCATCTGCTGGAGAAACTGTCGCACTAACGAAATGTGGCCGGTGTGGCCAACCGGGACATAATAGGCAAAAATGCAACGAACCACTTGATATCTCCATACGAAGCAAGCGGGCAAGGACACGAGTGACACAGTCACAGTCGGCAAATAATTTGTAATGTCAATTATTTAATTTGTAATGTACTTATGTAACTTGTAATGTAATTATATAACTTCTATGATAACAAATTAGTTTTTTATATCATACAATTTTATACAGGATACTCGATACTCGATACATGTTACAGGATACTCGATACACGATGCTCGATACCCGATACTCGATAGAATGCAAAATTTTATACAGGGTACTCGATACACGGTACATACTACTCGATACTCGATACTCGATGACAGGTTGACCTAATACTGTCTGCTTTGACATGATATGTTTAGTTTTTATACCGTACAGTTTTCACACATTTTTATACATTATACTCGATGCAGGGTACTCGATACTCGATACTCGATACTCGGTGCATGATACTCGATGAAAACTGGAACAACATCTTATTAACTGTATAAAATTTGTATATACAATCAATACATACATTGAAAGTGTAACGACCCGACTTTCTAAGAATCGCTACTTCATGCATGCTTACGTTTCAAAATGACTCCTTTAATATATTTGACTAAAATAAAAGAGATTTATCAAACAAATAATTCCATTAAATTTAAATAGCTGAAATTCTTGACTCGGGGTACCCCAAAACATAATTAACAAATAAAAAGAATAAAGGAAATAATTCCTCGCGAAACTAATTGGACAACTTATTTAAATAAAAAAAATAACATGAATAATGAAATGCGGAAGCTCCCTTGTGTCCCTGTTTGGCCCGGTCATGGATTCTATCTGTCGCCCGCTGGTCCGTTCCTACCTTTACCTGAAAACATGAAATGTCAACTGAATGAGTATAAAACTCAGTAAGTAATCTCACTGCTGGGATTCCTAGATCTGTAGGCCAATTGCCCCGTCACCATGCCTAGCGGCCTGAGGGCACGCCGTCATAACTGTGGTGTAGGCCTGATGACCCACACAAGTGAACATGGAGGTGAACCCGTCGGTCCACACATGTCTAGTGGCCTGAGGGCACACCTTCAAAACTGGAGATGAACCTGATGAGAACCCGTCGGTCCACAGGTCTAGTGGCCTGATGGCACACCGTCAAAACTGAAGGTAGTTCACTTAATAATATAGCATGGGACTACGGCGTTGGCATCAAATTAAATCATACATAGCATACACAACTGGTAAACTGGTAAATTCTCAACAGCAGATAAAAGCCAGATAAATCATACATGCCAATGGTCTGAAAAATAAACATACTAAGCCAAATAAACCATGAAAGGCCAATTGCCAAACATACTGTGAAACTGCCTGCCAGCAACAGAATCACTTACCTTGAACAACAGTAACAATCACGCTCCAAAATTCAACCAAAGCCCGCAACAGTATTGCCTAAAATCCACGAAAGGAAAACAAAAAAATACCAATACATTGAAGTCAGGCTCGATGAGCATAACCAAACTTAAGGAACCTCGAACGAAAACCCAATATTACCCCAATTTTAACAATGAATAGATACCGCGGCGGCAACCGACGAGCGATTGGGCAACCGGTGCGCGATAGTGGACGACGGCTGGCTAACGGCGCGAGGCAGCTGGAGGGACGCGAACGGCGAGCTGCGGTTGTTGGAGGAGGCGGCGGCGTCGCACGGCGGCTGGACGAATCGTCACGCGGTGGCTGCTGGCCGAGGCGGACGACCGACGCACGCGCGACACGGCTGGACGACGCGAGCGGCTGCGGCGCGGCGACGGCGAGCTTGAGGGGCTGGGTGGCGAAACCGGCGCGGCTGGTCATGAGGTATGCGGCGGCGGTAGGACACGCGAAGACGAGAAAATAAAAAGGGTTTTCACGCTTCTCGAGGCACTCCAATTAAATAAATATATAAATAATTATAATTTATATTTAAATAATATAAATTATATTTAAATAATAATAATAAATATATATCTTTATATATTATCAATCCTCTTTTTCTTCCAAACTAACTATTATTCCTTTTTCTTCTCCAATCCATAATATTATTCTTCAAATCCTCCACAACGAGGTACAATTTATACTGTTTAAATTCAAATTCCACAAAATCTCCAACATTTAATTTATTAACTTTTGAAATTAAATTCTGGGACGTTACAGAAAGAATTTGAGTCAGAATGTCACATATAAGGTTACAATGTACAGGTAACAACTAATAAAAAAACTCATCGGCCCACAACTCGCCACCGAACTGTAATCTAAATTCATGCATTCTATCCTGCCTTAAGCTATCCATATTCGTCCCAATCACCAGATATTCAAAGAACTTAAGGTAGAATATCCCACAATCCAGCGTTTCTGAGCCCTGTAGGTAGCTTGTATTGACATGACTCAATTTCCAAGGGCTGAGCTGCAGATCGGGTTTCGCGACAGACAAATGGCAGAACTGTGCTAGTGAAGGTAGAGTGTAGCAGAGCGGTGCCAAAAACCTTACCAGCTCTCGCACGCTTATGTATCTCGAGAGTGAGTCGTATAGGAGGATTCGCCCGATGTTCACGTCAATCACCAACATAATCCAATGTTGCTTGTAGTTGAGGGGGCTATAGACGTAGTCGACGTCTGACCATCCTAGTTGGTGTGCAGCTTCCAACCCCAGTACAAAGTTTGGATACATGTGCTCCTTCTCCCATACTTTAGCCACTTCTTCACTGGGTTTCTTGTATATAGCGGTGAACAAGTTGTCTGGACCTTGTAGGTTAAGGTGGCTCTGCAAAACAGGAAACAACATGTTATGTTGCTGTGTGCAAATTAGACAAAATAATGAAACATATAAATCACACATACCAGTATGCCACTCGGCATCATCGTGAATCGATGTGCACATATCTCCGGCCGGCTAATAAACTTCCGTCGGAGAAACAGGAATACAGAATCGATAACCTGTAAATAATTTGCCCCACGCGTCAATTTTGAATGATGTAAACAATAATATAGAATATAATAAATAAAGTATTCACTTACGTCGTTCTCGACCCAAAAGCTATCCCGTGTTAGCTCCCGGAACAATTCCTTCATCGTACAGCCAGTCCTGAAGAGTACCTCGTTACCCGGCCAGTGAGGACTCATATCAATGCCGTTCATGAAATCGTTCATCAAGTCCTCGGGGATGGCATGTGCTGGATCATATGGGACGACGTGGGCTGGACGATCACCGAGCTGAATGTACTTATGTTTCTTCGCTGGAGGGGTGTACGGTTTTGTTGGCTTCCTCTTCCTGGAGGGCCGGATCTGCTCAACCACAGTCGACTCGCCCTTGATCGTCGACTCGCCTTTCACAGCTGGCTCGCCCTTCAGAGTGGGCTCGCCTTTCACCATTGGCTCGGCTTTCAAAGCTGGCTCGCCCTCCACAGTGGGCTCGCCCTTAATCCTCAACCTCTTAAATGGTTGTCGGATAAGCAACTCGGGATGTGGTATGGTCAATCGAGGAATTGGTGGTATATGGGGAAGAACGGGCTCGGGAATGGGCTCGGTAGAGGGTGGTGGAGGAACGGGCTCGATGGGGAGTGGTGGAGGTACGGGCTCAGTGGGGAGTGGTGGAGGAACTGGATCGGTGGGTGGCGGAGGAACGGGCTGGGGGGAGTGTGGCGGAGGAACGGGCTCGATGGAGGGTGGTGGAGGAATGGGATCGGTGGGTGGTGGATGAATGGGATCGGTGGAGGGTGGATGAATGGGCTTGGGGGAGGACTCGGGAATGGGCTCGGGGGAGGGTGGACGAATGGGTTCTGGATCTGGGAACTCCAAGCTTAGACCCTGCATTGTTAAAGAAGTTTTGTCAAACACTAAATGATATAGATTTAAAGTATAATCGCGTAATATATGAATACGTACCCGACACATGGACTGTAATAGGGCGGTGACTGTTTGCACGCCGGCGTGAAGCACAATCACATCAGACTTTAGACCCTTCAAATCTGAATGCACATCATCCAGCTTATGCTCCAACATCGACACTTTATGATCTATGTCGTGGAGTGAAATACGTTTCTGAGCCCTCGTAGGTTCTGGATGTAATGGGCTCAGCGAAGGCGACACGTGCTCGATATGCGGCGAGTGAGTGTCGTGATCTACAGGAGGTTCTGGCACATGCTCCTCGAGCTCAGGCTCGTGTGATTGATTCTCCTCAATCTCGTCGTCACTGGATTGGCTGTGTGCATCTGATGAACCTGTATCAGCATCAGTGGGCTCAGCATAAGTGGGCTCATACACAGTTCGTTCCTCAACCCTAGTGTCCCTATAATGCATCTCCCTATCTGACATGACTAGCGGGGTGAGTGTGATCCTTGTTTGTACACAATAAAAATTTATTTGTTAGTAACATGACCTTTACCTATACCCACTTAAATAGAGATGTACTACACTAACCTCGCTTGACTCAAGCATGTCTCGCTGCATTATTCTGGTCGGCAATGAGTAGGTGCACTCCCACCGCAGGAATCGAGGAACAACATTATTATTCAGTCTGGTCGCAACTTTTTCGGCGACCGTAGATATGATTTCGTATGCCTATACCTGCAATAGTTGGTATACTATTATAAAGCAGCAAAAAAAAGCTTTAGTACGATGTATTGGAACTACAAATGAAGACAAATGTATATTACATGAAAGGCATGAGGAAACCCTGGTAGGTTGTACTTGACAGTATAGCTCTTGTTGTTCTTAGACCTCTTCTTGTAGTTCTCAGCCTTACCATTCAATCCTCTTTGCAGGCCAAGTAACGTCCTCTCCCACAGCACATTACCCCAATCAATGCTGTTAAAATAGTCCAAATCTTCCATGTCACTTAATAATGTCTTGTTGACGTTGGCCCTCGTCTTCTCCCTCCCCATCATAGCCAACTCAGTGTAGTAGACTAATGACATCTTCACAGCATCCATGTCATTCTCAAACTCCATTTCTTTGTACACTGACTCTAAGGTACCAATGTGAATGTCTCCAGCAAAATCATTCCTAAAGTACCTACTACGCAGTGATCCAGGTGCTTCAACCCTCCTCACCACTACTGGATTAGGTGACCGCCATAATCCCGTAACCAATAGGAATTCTTCCTTGGAGAATGTTACAATCGTACCATTCAAGTTGAATGTCATTGCATCCTTCCTATCATCTTCAACCTCCCTTAGTAGAATGTAGTGGACCAACAGGTTGTTGAAGATAATGTCCATATCTACAAAGCGTCCAAATACTGTCTTCTTGAATAGAGCAAGTTGTGTGGGAGTGAGCTTCTCCTTCACTATTCTGTTGGCAGTCCCAATATGAGATGACAGACTAGTCGCTTGGCCTAGGAAACGATCCTCTGGAAGAATCTTGAACTGTCTAGCCATACTGTGGAAAGGATAGAAAAACATCAGTAAGTAAGCATTCTGTTAATTACTCGATACTCGATATATAATACTCCCTACTCGATGCATGCTACATGCTACATGCTGTCCACTGCTCAATACGATGGTACATGCTACATGCTGCATTCGGTTTGATTTTTCACCCTCAAGACTAATCCTACTCAAACCCTAAGCCCTAAACAATCTGAAATACAGACGAATATGCAAAATCGAAGAAGAAAAAGTTCAAATTCCAGCCAAACATGCAACATATGATAACCGAAATGAAAACGATGGAGAACCGTGTCGGTCGAGTATCGAGTAACGTACAAATGAAGAAGCAGATGTACCATCACAGAGAGACGAGTGTTACCTGAAAGAGGGATGGATAGACAGAGATTTTCACAAGAGGGTGCAGTAGTATCGTGATGTAGGCTTGGAAGACGAGAGAGAATGGGCGCAAACTGTCTGAGTGAATGAGTTGAAGTGGTGAAATAATGGAATTCAAATGTTTTAAGCAGCTGTAAGAATTCAAACAGTTCGTAAGGATCGAGTATGGGGAGCATCGAGCATCGAGTATGAGGTGGCATCATCGAGTTAAGTATGTCGATCGAGTCGCAAGCCTGGCATCGAGGATCGAGTAACTAACGAGTGCTGAGGAATCGAGTAACGAGTTACGTGGACGGTATCGAGGGCGTATATGGAAATTCACACGCGGGTGACACCAGCAAAGGGCCACTTTCCATCTTGTTTTGGACAGGTGGCCATTTTTCATTAGGGCCTCTATTTTGAGGCCATCCGTACAAAATACCCTTTCAAGAAGTAGGGCAACTCTCATTCTCATTATGTTTTCCATCCATCATGCAAACCCAACAATCCGCCTCAACCAACATACCTGTTGCCAAGACCAACAAGAGGAACAACCAAGGAAATAAAAGGACTTACGTGGTTGGCAATACCTTCCGAGTTAACCTTTTGGAGAGACTGAGGAGATTCCCCTGAGGAAAGACCCATTTCGAGCTTCGCACGGGAAGAAGGGCTTGACCTACCCCCACCCTGTGGAAAGGTCAAAATAAGGAGGATTTGTATCAGCAAATTTTGACAACTCGCTTTCGCCTTCTTCTACCTTTTCAGGGGAAGTTCCAACCCTAGGTAAACTTCTTCCCATGCATACAAAGCACTCACGTTCGGATGGCCCAATTCTTGAATGGCTGAAGTAGAAACGAACTACTCATCGTCCAAGTAGCTGATAATCCAAGCTCCATTTCGCGAATCGTGTCAGGGCTCAACCCCTATATATTTTTCCATTCCATATCGTTGAAGTTTGGGCTTTCAGTCCAAGCCCATTCCAATCTAACTCTTGATCTTCTTCCTTTTCCCTTCGAGATTGGGGCCGTTATCAATGATAGTACACCATCACTAATAGGTTTGATATATAAGTGATATTTTTGTATCGTTAACATAATTCATTCCTTCACTTAATGTTTCCTACTATGAATTAATTGGAGAATTACAATGTCAAAATGCTCAAAATTTCATTAATTGAAACACACGTCCGCCATGATTGATGCCCAAAATTCTACGACAAACAAAATATCAATCAAATTACACTAATCTAATGCACACTTCTTCGTCAAATTTACAAAATTTTAACATTTCAAAGTTCGAATTTTTGGCCTGTGGATGATATTTTTGTTATTCCTTAGCGTAATTTTCCCTGGATTTTTTTTTCTTATAGAATTAAAAGTCGAAATTCTCCTCCCTGCTAGTTTGTCTTGATATCCGGAAGGGAGGAAAAAAATGTGGAAACCATTATTGTTTTAATTTCTTTTAAAATTCTTTTAAATTTCTTTTGTGCCCTTGTCTTGTCCAATAGGGGAATCTTTTATGGAGGGTGCGGTAGGCCAATTGAGACGTGGAGATCGGAGTTTTGTTATATTTCAAAGTTTGGTATTAATGGTAGAGAAGGTAATGAAGGCGGCCAACGGCTTCGGCAAGAAGATAGGTTGCAATGAGGCTTGATAGAATGCAAACCAAGAAGTTGTTGTGCCTACAGAGTTTCTTATTATTGCAAATGGTGATCATTGCGGCTGTATAAGGTTTGGCAAAGAGCAGAACAAACTATTTACAAAAAAAATTTAAAAAAAGAAAAACATTAATAGAACTTCTATCATTTCTATTAATAGTCTCTGATAGAGTCCGCGTTTATCACAACTATCTAAAAATTTAAAATTTTTGTTGTTTTGTATAAATAATTTCTCTTATTTTTTTATTTTTAAAAATTCCCCTATATAGATATAGTCATATAGATGCTATTCTCCTACACCGTTGAACTAAAAAAAAAGTATGATCCAATTTCATTCTTTGTATTTTGACACCAATCTATCTTAGTTGGGATTATCTAAAATTTAGAGGATTAATTTTGATTAAAAAAAACTTTGGATCAAATGAAAAAAATGACACACTTTTTAGAAAATGTAGGTCTCCCAATCACGTGTTTGTGTCATCACATGGTGAAATTACCGCAACCATTCGAATGGGCTTCGATGACCAATTCTCACTCTCACTCTTGTCCTCGATGACTCAACACTCACTCTTGTTATCATTGTTGCTCTCCTTACTCGCTCTAAGGAGCGAGAATGAGTATCAAGAAGAAATGAAATGAAATGTTACAAGAAATAAAATAAGAAATGTTATATATCTGCCCAAATTTAAAATATACAAAGCAAGAAGCGAAAATAAGTAATGAGAACAATAGTCGAAAGTGAGAGTGAGTATCGAGAGGAGAAAGAGTCAATAGCGAGTATTGGGCGTCAAGAACCGCCACGCGTATTTCGAAGAATTGTTACACTAGTTTCATCATGTGATGATGCAAGCATAAGATAAAAGAACTTTATCTTATTTTATTTTAAAAAATTTAGTTTTTTTTCCCTCATTTGAGCTCTTGAAAAGGAGCCATATGTATGAAATTTCCCTAGGAAAGGCTCGTAACATAAAACTCTCTCTTGCCCTAGCTTACAAAAACTTATAATTCATGTGATTTCATACATAATAAGTGACCAATTAAGGATCTAATTTTGCCTCCACTCGCAAGGTTAAGAGGCAATACGATAGAATTCTACCGTCATTATGTAAAATACACATCATTCTGTATTTATTTCACTTCCTAGCTGGAAAAATATATCCTAGCATATCATTTCTGCATTCGTAATTTTAAAACAAAGAATGACTGCTTGAGGACACTTTTCAACTACAAATATTACAGGGGTTATGCATAATAGATGAACATGCCACTTCCAGCAGCACATGCAATTAAATTTTCCGATGGGTGCCACGCTAAATGTAGCAACTTGGAGTTCAAGTCAATAGAAGCTTCATTATTGTCTGAGCTTGAATGTTCACTGCCTGTGAAATGAAGAAGAGAATCATGTTCAGTCCATGATGTTGATACAAGATTTTTTTAGAGTATTTGTGAGGGAATATAGTGCAAAGAGAGGAGGAACTAACCATGCCGAAAAAAATCACGCGTCAAATTGCTTAAAGACGACCTTCTTGCCCGTCGAGTGGTTTGGAGATGTGGTTTTCTGTATTGTAATTTAGACATATAACAGAAGTTAAGCGCAAATACGAGACATAATTAGGGAGGGGGCAACTGTCCTACACAATTGTCTCAATTACACATATATACAGATATGGAGGAACTAAGATTTTAAAGTCTTCCAGTTAACACACCCTAAAATAACTTTAAAATAGAATCCATAATGTATATATCTTGGACCAAAATATTAGAAGTTTGAAACTCCACCTCATAAGAAAATTTATAGTATTTGATAAAGAGAAAGAGAAATGATTGGCTGCACCTAATCCATGTGCTCTCCTCCTCTCTACCCACAAAAAAAGTAAGAAAAAATTTATTTTAAAAAATAAAATAAATTGTCACATGACAATTTTTCATTGGGTGCAACGTGGACTGCAAGGAAGATGGTTGCACCTAAATTTTTTCCTTTCATAAATTTTCTTCATTGAAAGTTGCTGGCGTTAAGATGTACGGCTTCAAAATTGGCCACCAACAATATCCCAAGTGCTTCAGACAAAACTTGTTCAAAAAGCTACCCCAAGAACTTCCCCTTTATGTTCAAGATATTTTTCCTGCCTTCTCACTTTTGGTTCTCATCTTGACATCCATTCTAAAAATGAGTTAATAATAAACGAGAGTAGGATCCATGCTGCTATGGTATTTTAAATTCTCATGAGAAACAACCAGTCTAACAATTCGGCCATGTGCCCTGGCAGTGTTTGTATACGGAGTGTCTTGTAAAAAGTTCAAAGGGCGCCAAACAGTCAGGACACGTCACTAAAATACCTAACATATGCGCCATGGAAATGAGCAATTTCAAGTTCTTAGTCTGATCATATTGAAACCACAGGATTCACAAGGATTCAATTCAGGCAGAAAACCGTGAATATAGTAGTAAATAAAACAGTACCTATCAGGAATCTTTCCCGCTTCTGTAGTGATACCTTCCGAACTTCCAGAGCCATAAGAGAACATCCGTAATTGGTTGCTGAAAGAAAAGTAATATGTCACTACAACTTTGTGAAGTATTTCATGAGCGGTTGGAGTGTACTAATGAAGTTTGCTATAATAATAGAGTGGGAAGTGAGCGAACAGGTCAGTAAAGCAGCAATGACTTACGCACCAGTCTAGCCAAAAGTAAACTAAACGTGAATCTATTTTATAGGATAGGGAACTTCAGTTAAGATTAGAGGGCAAACCTATAGGATCCAGTTGCAAAGTGAAGCCCATCTGCACTGAGGCAACATTCAAATCTATCAAATATGGAATCGTTATCATACAGCTCACACAACTGAAGAAGAGACATCAGTAGTCAGCTATGAGTTGAGGATGTTATTGGAACTGCTTAACATTGAAACTGATGCTTTACCAAATTCACATAGAACAGACCAAAAAGGTTAATGTAGGTTGAAGACTTTTCATAATCGAACAAAAAGGAAGACTTTATAGAATATTGTTCAAGAACTGCTCATACTCTCTAATTAATTAAAAAGTAAGTTATAAAGCCCTTTCTTTGTTAACAAAAGTTTTATTTTACCATAGCCACCATAAACATTTGAACTCACCCTAGGTCGCAGGTGCTCGTGGATCTTGAAAACTGCAACTGGGGAAGAGCACTTGTGGATATCCCAAAGCTAAAACAATAGACAAAGGTATAAATGAACTCATGATTGAAAAACATATATACAATGTTGCTCAATTAACCATCTTGCTCATGCACCTTCCTTTACCATCGACTAATTAACTATGACTTGACAAAAGGTAAGCACTTGCGTCTTTTGATAATCAAGGATCAAAATGGAACACGTCAACCAAAGACGACATCCCTTCCCAGAAGGGTCATATCCTCAACAATTGTGAGAATATAAAGCCAACATGTATACAACTAAATAAAATGGAATAGTCTCTGAGTTCAACAATATATTAGTGGAAATTCGAACCTTTAGCCTCTTGATCAAGGATATAAACCTTAACTAGTTTATGTTGTTAAACAGAAAAATAGTAGGTCATAGCAAGTAGATCCAAGAAAAAAGCAAGTAAACCAAAAAAATTAACTGATATAAAAAAGCAAGTAATCATTGGTGACAGTAAATAATACATATCCCATTCAGTATTCTGCAATAGTTAGAGTAATAGTTCTAGTTACTGACAACAGATTCTCAAGAAAAACATTCTATCACCATCAAGTACTATTTGAACCTTTAAGTTCATGTAATCCCGGCTAATGATAAACCGTCCATCACTTGAAAATTTTATATCTGACATGGATGAAATTATCTCCGTAAAAAATGATTTTGGTCGATTCAGTTCTTCAGTTCGTAACCTGAAAAATCAAACCAGCATATGATAAGTAACAGCAGGGCATCTTTAATATTATCAAATAGCAAGTCTGGTGAACTGGAATTTGATTACACTCACAGAATTGCACTATGATCACATAATGCAGACTGGCGCATGTCCACTAGACGAATAAAACCCCTTGAGCTGCTGTACGCAAGAAGATTGCAGTGCAGAGGATGGAATTCAGCCGACGTTATTATCTCTTGATGAACATAAAAACATAAGTCACAGTCACATTTTTGGTTTAAGCAAAAGCCATTGCAAATGAAACTTATCTGCAATATATTCAAACTGTAGTGAGAACAAACATTCCTCTCTTCGATGGAGACAAGGCCCATAATGTTCTTAGTGAAAATATTTTACAGATGATTCAACTCTGCTGGGATGTAAGAGTATGACACATAGCATATGATTTACATGCTATATAAAATATTCTAGGTTTTGTAAATCAAGTTGTCCTAAACATTACAAATCTATATTCTCTCAATTAGGTTCTCGAAATAAATAATTACACAAACTGATTCTTGTTTGCTAGGTTCACAAAGATAACATAATAAAACAACACCAAGTTGACCAAGTTTAACACCTAGAGGGTTGCTTTAGGGATAGTCTCTCTAGTCTCTTCTCTCTATGAATATCTCCGCTAGAGGCAAGATTTTCTTTTAGGTGATGGGAAATACTTATTCAAAGGCACAAAACCATCCTATAAAGAAAAGCCTTACTCTACCAAAAAAGTTGTATCAAATGAGGACCCTCAGGACATTCTTGCTGAGAGAGAGATGTAAAAGGATTGAATCGTATATTTGTGACACTTTCACAAAGGAGACACTCCTCCACCTTCTCTTTTACAAAAGGAAACACTCCACTGAAATCATATATTTGCCATCCCTTCTTTAAAAGAACCCTATTCTCTCTCCTCCTCATTTCCCCATTGCCATCATAAAATTCGAAAGAGTCAATATTTCAGAAAGTTGACAAACGGCTGTAGTACCTGTAAGATCTTCCATGTTTGAAGGCTTCATGTCAATGATATTGAAACACTGATTACTAATCTCAAGGTTCCATAAGTTTATTCGCAAGTCGTCTGCAGAAATAAATGTCTCGCCATCACTGCACACAAGTTAACCACTCAACTTACTGTCATTTTGCTTTCAACATGCTATTGCACTTGGATGCGACGATTAATGCTAATTAATAAAGAAAGCATGAGTAAACAAGCATGCAGAATACAGGTTGCCACCTTCCTCTTTTATTTAGTTGTTTATTTCAACTCTGAAAGTACTTCATTTCTAGGAAGGAAATAAAGGTTAGAGCCCAGAAAATGTTGCCTTACCTATTGTTAGAAATGGAGTTAATATTATAATCATGAGCATGAGCATACACCTTTCGGCATCTTCTCCGAGAAGTGTTGTCTTGATCAGCAATCTAAATGGCAAAGCAGCCTCAAGTTATATTGTACTTGAGATTACAAGTTTAAAGTCCAATGAACTAGATAAATCTAAATTCATTATCGAGCTTCAAGTTTATTGTAGTTACCCACCATGTCATGAATGTCTTTAGAGGCTACCTTGTTCATTGCCATACTCTCTGACAAATTCCAATGGCAACCATTGGAAAGAGATACTTTTTCTTGTTCACTAGTGAAACTGATTTCCGCCAAAAGTGCATTCTCTGAACTCACAAATCGATTGGGGTTCATCTCTTTAACAGCTTTCACTTTATGCTCCTTAACCTGACCTCAAAAGAAGAAAAATGAGAAAAATAATTGACCAAGGAGTCATACTATTGTAAACATGGTCTCCGGAGGTAGAAAGTCTGGACTATATGAATACCGACTATCCAGTCAAGTAGATTTTAACGGAAGTCTTGGTTTGTTGAAGAAGAGGGGATGAATGACATTTATATCACAAGGAAAATTAAATCAAATTGATGGGGGTCGGGTTTCTGCCAATAATCTTTTGTAATAGAAGACAACCAGGACGAATCAATTAAGCTATATCGTTCAAGTTCAAAGACTTGTCGGAATCTTCTAAAGTATAAAGGGTTGAGTGGAGACATTGCCATAACCATGAAATTTAAGAAACCATTAGAAACGTTTTAATTTGACACAACTATGAAAGTTTAATGCCCAAACTTGTAATTTTTTCCCCCAAAAAAAGAAAGTTCTCTATATTCATTTGAAAATATATTAATCCTCTAAATTAGAAGTTAAAGACAATACTCCAATTTATACAGTTGAACTTGAACATGGAAGTTGAGAACTTTATAAGTCCATACCTTCCATAATTTAATAGTCTTGTCATTTGTTGAAAGGATGAAGCGAGATCCATTGGGCGATACACACCACTTTATTTTATTAATCTTCTCTTCAATTTCCAAACTCTTCAAGTAATCAAACTGCAGAAAGAACTTTAATATCAAGATGCAATATGCGACACTACAAGAGGCTGTAATTCATTGAAGCATACTATTCAAACATTTGAAACATGCGGCGTACCTCAGGCTCGTGACTCTGAAATTCAGTCTTGTATTGGTATTCAGGATGACATGCAGGAGTAAGATTCAACTTTTCCAACTTATTCCGTGTAGGGTAGTATTTTGAAGTCTAAGAACCCAATAATTAAGGTGAAGAAGATCATAACCCAATTTTATCCAACGTAAATGCCAAGCTACCAATTTAATTTCCCTTGCCTTGAAAGAAAAATGGCCAAAAGTGAACCAGCAAAGATGATGTCTATAAATTAGATATGTTTACATTTGTTCAAAATGTTATAAATCCTTACATCCTTCTCGTCCTTTCTCTCAAATATAATAACACGACCACCTCGATCCCCAATGGCAAGGTTGTCACCAGTCTTATCGAATCCAATTGCCGATATGATATCAACTACAACAGAGGAAAATTTGAGTATTGTCTGTCAAACATGAGAAACAACGTGGTGCTACAAGAATACAATTCCCAAATTCTTGTTTTATACTCAGACAAAATACAGTTTCATTCACAAAGTGCTATCCAGATAATTAATTCGTACTTCGGCAATTCCTAAAAAATCAGTATCATACAGAGAACGATCGAAAGCAACTGATTCACATAGAGCTCTCCTCTGTTCCTACCAGAATTTTCCACATACAGTAACAGCACAAATAAAAAGATAAAAGAAGTAAATAGCTCACCATCCTGAATATCCTCTCCGGCAACTCGTTCACCAAAGACCTGAGAGAACTTCCATTTAAGAGGAGCGCATAACGAATCGTTGCTTACAGTCATAGCAACGCGTTGCCTGTCCTTCAGTCCCACTGGTAAGCCATACGAGTTCACGAGCAAGAACAAGAAGAAGGAATTATAGAATTTTCATCAGTGAGCTGAACAAGTAGGGGCGAGTGGAAGGTTCAAAGCTCTGTAACTCTCAGGGGGAGATTCAGAAAGCGGAGGCAGCCACCCATAAATCACATTACGGATAAGTAAAAGATGAATTGCGAACGCCAAGCAAGTGGCGGTGTCAGTCTCAGACGTTGAGTCGCCATTAAAGCCACGGAAACTGCCAAATGTGTCTACGTTGCTCTGATAATTAACGGTCGTTGAATTCTCTATTAAAAAAAAAAGGCCCTTTTTAGGCAGGCCCATGAAGCATTGACACCACCAGTCCATTGCCCTGTCTCCTTTTTGTTTTTAATTATATTTTTATTAATTTTTTTAAAAAAAATATTTGTACAGTCTTCAAATTTCAAAGTAGTTTCTAAAATAGGTGCACTTGGTCTCGAATTTTCAAAATATATTTCTTTTATTCACAAAATTAAAAAAAAAGTTTAACAAGTCATTTAAGTATTTTTTTTTTTTAAATTATTTTAACTGAGGGGCATCAGTTCATTGTTAAATAACTTAATTCCACCAATTTCTATAGTTAACTATTTAAGTTTACACATTTGTCGATTAATTTTATATTTACAATTTTATACCTCAAAGTCCCAAATACATATTTCCTAATTTCAGCATATTAACTCCAAACTTTATAATTCAACTTAGTGCTCCAAACACTCTTTTAGTATTTTAAAATAATTATTCAATTTTTCTTTTAGAGTAATTGTAATGGGTGACACTTTTATGAATAATAATTAAGTGTATAGCAATCTTTTTAAAAAAAATTACAAAAAATTACAAATATAACAAAGTCTATCAATAATGTGGTCTATCAAATTTAGCTATATCTACAATTATTTTTGTATTGTGTTATATCTATCAATTTTTAAATAATAATGAAGTGTGTAGCAACATTTTTAAATAAATTTGACTTTTTGCTACTCAGAAATGAAAACTTGGAGGATCTGTAATCTGCAAGTAGAAAAGTTCCAAGCTTTTGATTTCATGTAGTACTTCAAGTAGACAGAGGGAAAATCAAGATATAAGATGAAGTAATTAGACAAGAAATTATTGAACTGACTATATCAGAGGGTTATATTTACAATCAACAGTCGGTGGTGCAATTTTAAGGTAAAGGGCTATAAACATCTTCATTACACACAGTCAGTAAAATAAAAATTCGCACTGATCCAGAAAAATACACATGAAGACAATGAAAAGTGGAATGAACCACCTTATTCATCCATCATAAGGGGACAGCGTAAAGACCATACATATATATAACAGCAAATTATGGTAATTTCCAATGCCGTTTCCTCTGGTTTATGAACCAGTTGTTTATTTGTTTTTGGTTTAGGCCTGTCGATTCAGCCAACTCAACTTTGTCTATGTCCTGCACAAAAGTATAGCAACAATATTTCAAGACTGGACACTGTTCTCAGATAAAGACAGAGTTGTATAAGAAGAATGATCAGATTATTGCTACCCAAACAACAGATAAAATTTTCATCCAAGAAACAAAATTACGGAAAATCCAAAATATTGGTAAATAATATTAATCTTTTGAGTGATTATAATATAAATGCATGCACGTTTGGTAGTGATGGTTGAAATAATCAATCACCTCATCAATGTATCAACTGATTCTTTCAAAAAAAAAAAAAACAAAAAGTAAGAGTAGGGTTATTGTGGTTGGTAAATAAATGTTAAATTATATTATTTTAGATATAGTAGCTAAAATAGACCTATTATTAAATTTTTTTAACTTTTTAAATTTATAATTATAAATAATTTTTTGGATAATATATTTTGTTTGCTCTAATTAATTATATATATATATATATATATGGTATAATTTTTACAAAATAGATGCATTTAAATTATGAAAATTAGAAGATAAATTTAGTTAGGAGAGAAAGAAATAAACATATAAAATAAATCTTAATTTTAAAGAATAAAATTAAAAATTAAAAATTAATTAAACTAATGGGTTGTTTTCAAATATAAAAAAATGACCTAACCTATTTATAAATATATAAAAATTTCACTTGACCGCAATAGATTTCTTTATTTATAAATAGTTTAATATTTTTTCTATTTATAATAATTTTACTAAACTAATCTTAAAATAAGTGATTTTAGAAGATTTACTCCTAATCTATTTTACCAAACACAAATAAGATTTTTTTACAAACACTTCAATCCCAAAAAAGTGATTTTAAACATCTATAATTACTCGTAAACATAGCCCTAAAATGACATAATGGGAAAAAGGCAGACTTACAGTGGGATAAGGCCATTGGGAATGGCTGTTCCACCAGTCAAACAGGATCTGTCTGGCTTCTCTCGGTAGATTTTCCTTCTTTTTAGTTTTTGAGAATTCCTGCTTTAAGCTACTAATATGACGACCACCATACTTACGTAGGAGTTGATCCTTCAGCTTACGATCTTCATTTCCTGGAACCAGAAGAGAGTCTTGCAGTTCTACTTCTCCGGCGCTTATATCCTCTTCCGAAGCAGCTTCATCTGATATGATAAACGGAAAAAACCCAATCTATCAACTTCTCCCATCATCGCAATAATAGAACTCCAGAAAAATATATTGTTAAATTTTATTAAAAAAAAAAGTAATAATTTAACCCTAGACTTTAGGGTTATTAATTAAAACTTCAAATCGTATCAATTTTAATATCTAAGTGTATGCCAAAATGAGCATTAGCAGTTTCTCCCACCCCATATATTATAAAAAATAAAAATAAAAATCTTTCATTCAAAATTACTTGAATAAAATTATTCTTATAACAAAGTTCAAAGGAAAATTATCTAGAGAAAAATAAAAAGATGAATATATATATATATATATATATATTCTCATGACAATATGTAATCATATCATATGCGAATCGAATATCAAAGTTGATAGTATACTTTGAATTTTGCTCATTTTAAAGGAAAAAAAAAGTCAAATTAAACCAAAATTGGGTTATGTAAATTAAAATCAATTTAATCTCTAAACCTTTATAATTGAATCAATATAATATATACCTACACTAATGAGATTCAAAATCACTCCAACAAAATTATTTTTCTAACAAAATTCTATTAAAGGAAAATTATATATTGAGACAATAGAGAAAGATGAGTATAAAAATCACTAATTGGTGTAAATATATGCTACTATTAATTATATTTCTCCATAATATTGTAAATATTAAATAATTTAACCAATTGATTCACCACGACTTTGAATTTTATTTTGTTTTAATCACTGATCACTCAAACTTTTTAATCCATTTTTTCAAGGTTTTAAATCTAAAATTTTCAATAGTCCCACTATTCATCTTTTGCTAACTCTTATATTCATCTTTTGCTAACTCTTAAAGAAATTGAAAACTTTGTCTCTTTCGTGGCCTTTTTCTGAATATGAGTCAATTTCTACAGTTTCTATAAATTATTACCGCCAGTAATAAAAAATGCATGTAAAAATGTCAAAATTTTAATTTAAAGTTTTAAAATAGTATTTAATTATCCAAAGAAAAAACTCTTATAGATGATATAAGTTATACAACATATCATACAAATGTTTTCTTTTCCAAGACTACAATATGACAAGCAAAACAAAAAACGAACTCATAAATTACATTATCTATGCTATAACTACCAGCGTCCTAAATTTCAAATGTAACCAAAATTGATGTGAAATATAAATAAGATTTGATGTCATAAGAAAGATAAAATATACATAGAAGAATAACTTAATTATATTCATCCCTCTAGCTTATTTTTCTTAAGACAATATCTGAGTGTATCTTAATATGCACCTATTTTTATGCATTTTACTATCACTACAAATATAAATAATGAATTAAAATAATTTTAAAAAAAAAAAGAAGAAGTGAGATGAATATTTCATACAACATACTATGATTGGACAATTTATCGAAATAGATGGTATGTTAGGTACCTAAGTATTTTTCGTCATTTAGTAAACGTGGGTTAGAGAAAGAAGTGTTTGGTTTTTTTCCACAGAGAAAACCTGGTGCGGGACAGAAGAACAAGGGCTGGTGAAAAAGGCCAAACCATCGGTGGGTCCACTAATCACCGAGCCTGCACCAGTTCAAATATGACTGTTTTGAAATGGATGCGATGCATCGACTGAAACAAAAGCCCAAACCAAAACGGCCGAAACGATACGGACACTGACGTGTGACATAGATGCGAGAAGGATTATGAGTTTCGTTATGTCGAATCCTAGTCAGTGAATTGGGTTCCTTGGAAGCATTCATTGTTAGAAACCAAGACAACAAAAGACTGGAAAAATAAATTTTTTACCCCCGCAAGTCTCGCACCCATCCAAGACCAACCTAACTCAGATGAAGCTGAAAATACGTGATTTTCAATGACTCGTTCAAAACAGAAATACTTGGGTTCATACAATAAATAAATTTAAAAATAAAAAAAGGTGAGGCAGAGAGAGAGCATCATTGATAAAATAAAATAAAACTCTAATAGTGCATAAAACAATAATAAAGGTTATGCAATAAAACCATAACATTACATAAAATGATGAATGTTTGACCTTTGAACTAGATGTTTTTCACAATAAATAAGTTAGAGTAACATACATTAATTCATAACAACGGTGGATTTATCTCTATGTACCATACTTTCATCACATCTAAAAAATAATTAAGATATTTAAAATAAAGATATAAGAAAATTTTGTTACAGGACAATTTGATGGGATAGAATAAGTAGACTTGGAAATCCTTTTTCCTGCAGGCAATGCTCTAAAAAGTTAAAAGCTAACCTTTGCCCAAATACCTTCTCAGTTCTTCAAAAGCTGCTAATAGGCTATCCATTTACTTGCTCATGCTAATTAAATATCTAAAAGATAATGTGAAAGAATAGCGAAACGAACATTGATTATATATATATATATATACACGCACGCACGCAAAAAAAGAGAAGAAATAATTTCAACTTATCTGCAGTTTTCAGGTCTGCTAGCAAAGGAACGCCTAAATTTCAGCTCTCTCATTTTCCGCTCCAATAACCCTAACATGAAGAAACATGACCCATCCACCATTCGGATTTAAAACCAAACCATATTTTCAGCTTCAACCCGTCCCAACTCCAAATATTAAAAGAGCTATAATGGACAAATTAAAATTGAAAGCTGCTGATCTTCAAAAATCTTTAAACTGGCTATGTCAATTACTTTACGGCATTGCGAATGCTTATACAAACTTGGACCAATATTACCCTAAAGCTATCCAATAAAATTAAAATATACATGCATAGATCTCCACTGGAATCTATGACTATAACCAGAAAAAAAGAAAAAAAAAACATGCCCCGTGTTACTCTTTTCATTACCAAATTGCCCAAAATCGATATCGACCGACCATAAAAAAATTGTTGATGTTCGACCGTCGGACGGTCAATCGGTTTCATCGTTTATTATTATTATTTTGCCTTATCTCTTTAGAATAATTTTTTTAAAAAAAAAAAGAAAAAAAAGAGAGAGATCGAGAGAGAAAAAGCTCTTACACCCTATGGTCGACCGACCACCGATCAACCATGACATATCCCCAACCGATCATGGTCGATTAGGTCAATTTTGGCTGGTCGGATCGGTTTTTGATGCATTCATGTACACCCCTAAACATTGAGATGGAATTTCATATGTATCTAATATTTAAGGTGTGTTTAGTTTAATTTTTAAAGTGTCTAGTTTTGAAAATAAGTCATGTTGAACAAAAATTAAAATATTTGGCATTCACTTATAATATCTTTTGAAATACTTTCAAAGTTTAATTTAAACCCTTTTTATATAAAAAAATAATTAAAAAAAAAAACACTTTTTTTCAATAGTAAATTCAAAGAGACGCTTAATATTGCAATACAAGAAGGAACTTGATTTCATTTCTACAAACATTACTATGAAAACGCCGTATTTACAACCCGTAATACACAATGTCAATAATGGAAAATAGGAAGAGATGAACATAGTGACAAAGCAACGGCCAAAGTTTCCAATTCTATATGTGAAAAGTCTAGTTGCACCGAGAACAAGAAGAGCTAGAGGCTAGAACTTGTATGTCCAATCTTAGAAATGTGGTAGTGCCTTTTATATAGCAGATAAATGAGTGTAGGAGAGAAGTTTTAAGATATGTTTTGGACTAGTTACGAGAGTTGCCGTGTTGTGATGGCAACTCAGCTGCTAATCATTTTTTAGATTTTGGGTGGGGCAAGAGCAGGCATAAATATTCTTTCATGTCAAGATTTGCACCAAGATCATGGTAATTTGGCTTCATAGAAATGCAAGGTGTGAGAAACGGGACCTAGCTGCCTCCATTTCATTTCCACCATTTAATTTTGCATGAATTGAGAGACGAGGGGTCAGGTTTGTTTTAGAGTTTAAATTAGGGTTTAACTTTTGTTAGAATGAATCAATGAAACAATTTTTTTTAAAGAAAATTTTAATTAAATAGTTAGTTTTCCAATGTTTCATTTAAATGGTAATTAAACCCTCTATTAAATGGTTAATTACTGATAAAAAAATATTAAATAAAATAAAATAAACAACTATACTTATCACTTATGTTCGTGTATCTCACCGTAATTACACATAAAAATTAGTTAAAATATTTATAAAAAGAAAAAACAGTAGATTCCAACTAATTATTTTCCTTAAATAAAAGGATATTTCACATTAATTTATTTAAATATTGATACTAATAAAGTTTAAAAGAAAAAGTTCGCCCTACACCTATACCTATTCCACTGTACCACAGGCACAGACACGAACAACACAAGCAAATCAATGAAATAGAAGAAAACAAATCCCACAAAAGCACGAACAGCAACAAACTCAATAAAATAAGCAATGAATCGTTGGAAAACAGATTTGCGTATGATAGAGGGAGAATGACGAACCGGAAACGTAGCTTCTGGTAGTTCCGTTACAAAGCATGTTTAACTGCATTTCCATGTTGTTGAGAAAGGAAGATGCTTCCACGAAGGACTGGGATAGATCCAACTCGTATTTGGCCAGTATCCCGTAGTATGTTCCCTGTTCCAAATTGTGAATCAAACTAATCAAAATATAAACAATGAAAACATGAGGTAGTTTTTTAATTGAAAAATACATTCCTATCTTTCTACATTTCTTTAAATGGTTGAATCCTCATTTGCTATATGACAAATAATCTTCTTCTTTTTCGAAATATTTTAGTTCATTTTTAAGTATAAGATAGAGAATAAGTTACATTAAAACAATATTAAAATTTATTCATCTCATTCTCATCTCACAAGGATGATAATTTAGTACGACACATAAATAGTCTACAAACAACGGAAAGCAAAGCAAATACCATGAACTTATCGAGTTCGGGATCGGCACCAAAGCTAGTTGAAACGCCGGAAGTTTCTTTGCCGATGTCACTTCCCTGGTTGTTTTGGTCTAGAATATTAGCGAATTCCGGCGATACACCGACCTGAAAAGGCCACAGAGCATGGAATCAGATAATACTAACAAACGAATCTACACCTAAATTGAAGAAGGCAACTCGGATTTAGCCCTAACTAAACGCCAAAACAAACGGAAGCTCTCGCAAAGTATAGATTCGAAACTGTTCTTCCGACTAATATCATCGGTTTTCGTTTCGTTTTTTTTTCTCTAACTGAAATACGATTTACAAGAATTTTACTCTGAAATGCCACACGAAGATCAGAAGATGAACTCTAGAGTTAGACCGCCAGAATCTAAGAGCTTCAGATTTAAAAAAAATTCTCAATATAGTTTGGCATAATCTATGTTGAGTTATTGAAACGGTGTAACGAAATTATCATTCAGACGAATTTTTAGGAATTTCCTTCATTCTTCAACATTCAACCGCGAGCATTTCATGTCTTTAAACCCTAGAACGTCGCTGGCCTTTAAAGCTCGGAATAGAAAACCACCTTTTGACAGTTCACAAACGCATCGACAAGCTTAGGGTAAAGAGGATGAGAAGCAATTTTCGCTCTAATTACACCGGCAGACTCCTCCTCGGAATTAGTACGCGCTGTTGCAATCTCAGCCTCCACCACAGCTGTGTCGCAGGCCGCCGACGAAACCGGCCGAAAATGTTCCGATGCAAAACCCGGAAGTAGATGAGAATAATAGGCAGAAGCCATCGGAGAATTAGCAGGAAGGGAAAGGCTATCCAAAGTCGTCGCTGAAGATGACCGGTAAGAGTTACCGTCGAGGGGATGGAGTCCGTAAAGATCCGCCATGGTTGACGGCGGAGAGAGAAAAATGGAAGAATTATTTAGGCGCGTAGAGAGAGAGAGGGGTAGGGCGTAGGCTGTGGTAGTGGTACTGTGACTGTGAGCCATCTAGAAAGTTACGGCGAGTGGGAGTCAGACTGTTAAGCTTAAGCGTATCTGACATTCATCAATTAATCTCTCGAACTCACCAAGAATGCGTTTGATTGGATTTCAGAGTTTAATTTTGGGGGAAAAGATAATATTTTCATAAATTTATGGTAGGTTTGTGATTATTTTGAAATTGTTTATATTTTTTTAATACTTAAAATTATTCTAACATATGCCCTTGATTACGCGGAGTAAATTTAGTATTTAATTTAATATTTTCAAGTGTAATTTTTCAATAAAAATAATTTTAATAATTTCAAAATAGTTTAGCAAAATGACTAGATGGAATAAAGGAGTAATGTGTGAATTTGAGTCAAATGCTTAAATTTAAAATTTGGAAAAGTATTTGCTAATTTTAGTGTGCCAAATATTTGCTAATTTTAGTGTTTTATTTATTTTTTTATCGAAAACTCATTTCAAATTTTCATGAAATTAACTTAATCAAAATACCTCCACATTGTATCCACTTTCCTATAGGCACCAATAAAAATTGTTGTCTTTGTAATAGCATGATATTTGTCTACTTTGGGTGATTTATACTAATTGAGATAATTATTCTTATTTATACATATACTTGTGATCACTTCATTCCATAATCAAGATGAGATTTTGTTTACACTCTTAACACGATGATCATCGCTATTGATAGCTTACCACCTCACTGCCAGCAGACACGCCCATTCATAGTTTTTTTTTTATTTTAATCATAGCGGTTTTAAATACAAACTTGAAGTTATTAATTATCTATTGTGTTCAATAATTTTTTTAGATAGTAATTTGACATTTGTATAACCACGTGCATAGGAAAAACCAAACAAACTTGTATGAAAAAAATCTTGAAAAGTTGTAACCAACACATTAGTGTTTTAGTTATTTTAAATTAATTAATTTACATTAATCATTTGTTTTGATGTAAGTACAATATATAGTGTCTTATTTTAGCAGTTTATTGTTGACAACAATAAGGTAATCGTTGACAATTAGTATATCAGTAATCAGACAACAATCATATAACAATCAATATCGAATGAAAATCAGATAACTAGCAATCACATATCATTGACAATCATAATTAGATCAGATAAAAATCAATATCAGTGACAACTCATTTTAGATATTAATCAAACAATCAGACAACAGTCGGTATCATTGGTAATTAGTATCAGACAACAATCATATAACAATCGATATCATTGACAATCGACATCATATAGTAGTTAGAGAACAATCGAATACCAATGGTATCACTGACAATCATATATATTACAATCAATATCAAATAACGATCAAACAATAATCAATATCACTAACAATTAATAACAATCATACAACAATTGGATAGAAATTGGTATCATTGGCAATTGGTAATCAGATAGCAATCAAATAGTAATTAGTAGGCAATCAAATACAGTCACACGTTTTTAACTGCGAGGGGCATTTTGGTCATCCAGGCATTTCAATTGGGATGGGCTTAAAGATTTTGTTTTTTTTTGCAAAATCATAATATATGGACCTAATTTTAACAAATGAATTTGATATTTTTGCAACTACCCCTTCATTAAAGTGTTGGCTTTTTGGCCATTAATCTCAAATTAATTAATTTTAATTAATGATTTAATTAATGTTTTGATGATAACAAACCTGATTTTGTTTACTAATAATTTTATTATTTTGAATAGCCCACAGCGTAGAGCCCGAAACAACGGTTCTGATGCCTCTTGAATCACCAAAATCGGAGTTCAAACGAAGAAGTTATCGTCGAAATAAAGTTAACGAAAAAAATACCGAGGTGGTGACGTGGCCAAATTAATCATCAAATTAGACTAATTAAGGAGTGCCACTTGGAGCCATAGAGAGAGTGACACAAGGGGCTTTATTTTATAATTGATGGATTTTAATAAAACTAAAAGATGTTGATTTTGAAAATAAAAAAAAATGATTTTAAAAAGAAATTAATTTAATATTATATATGTGTGTTTAACGGCTAGTTGTTTTTAAAGTAAATGAATTTAATATTATATATGTTTGTGTCTAACGGCTAGTTGATTTTAAAATTAAAAAGAAAATTACTTTTTTACTTTTAATCTCAACCTCTCAATTTGCTTTTTACACAATCCAATGAATCAAAATCAAATAACTTTTTAGCCCACTCCCCTCCCTTTTTAAACTTCATCTTCCCAAAATTGTTTCAACTTCTTCACACTTTTCAATTCTCAAAATTAGCAAAAGGCCACCATTGTTGCTCTCTCTCCAAGCTTCCAATTTTTATTATTTTCATCTTATTCTTTAGAGAATTTTCGATTGTATTGTGAGAATCAAAGTGTGTGAGCTCAAATTTGTATACCCACTATTTTTAGAGAGTTTTATTGTGTGATTTAAAGCTTTCAACAATATTGTAACGGTTTGATCCTAACCCGTGGAAAGGATCGGGTTTGCTCTTGAACCCGAAAAAGGAGTAAGGTAGCAGTTCGGCTCTGATCCGTGGAAAGAGTCAAAGGAGATTTTTAATCGGAATCCCATGAGGCGCTTGGGAAAGTGGATGTAGGTCGAGTTTGACCGAACCACTATAAAATTACAGTGTCTTCTTCTCTAACTCTTTCCTAATTATTTTTGCATTTAATTCTAATTGCATGCTTTTGTTGGTTGAAATTGATTGAGTTTATTATTACATACTTTTTATCAATCTTGTCATTTGGCATCAATTAGGGTTTTTATTAATTTATTTTAAAAAGTATTTAATTAGTTTAAATTGAGCATATTTCTCAAAAAGTTTAATTAAACCCTATTCACCCCTCTAGGGTTGCCATACCGGTCCAACATAAACTACAATGTTAAAGTGGTTAGAAACTTAAAATATCACCCAAAATATATAACTATAATGATATTGTGTATCATATGCACTAAAGATAAGAAATAAGACGATAATAACTTAATATGCATTCAAATGCACACCTTAAAAGAGAAATCTTTGTTAGAAAATAATTTGGAGTTTTTCGATACAAGTAAATGAACCAACACACAGTCTGATGTTGTAAAACATATATAAATCTAAATAGTTATTGATTAAAATGAGTAAGACATTCTCAAAACTAAACAAAATCTAAAAAGGGAGCATTATACTATCGTAAACATAGTGTAACAAAAAAAAGTAGACATGAATTGCCATTTTTTTTTTAATTTTTTTTTATACATGGATCACACCCATATACGAAACGATACACCAATTCTCAATGTGTAACTTTTTCCACTTGAATAGTCGTATCCCATCGACATACACTGTACTCATTCGAGTAGCATCTTGCAAAAATCTCAACTCGATAGTCAACAAAGATAGAGTTTACACATATGAAAAATAGAAAGTTTGTATATTTACTCCATAAAAGGTGTGCATAATTTTGTGAAAAAGAGTGGGTATAATTTCATATTTTAATTTATAAATAATTTAAAAATACCAAAATAATGAGTAGAATTTTTAAAAATATAAAAATAAAAAAAACTATTTATATAAAATAACAAAAATTTTAGATAAGTGTGATAAACTATAGAAATAATAGAAGTCTATTTGAAATCTATAAACATTCATATCAGAGATCATTTAAAAAGGATAAAATGTTGTTCGACGAAAAACGACGGGCAGAAGCAAAGCCAATGTCGAGCAGACCATCACACGAGAGTACGAGAGGTCAAACAGATAATTTCGCATGAGACTGACGCAGGCGGATGACCATTTTTCATTTGGGCCCATAAGGGGTCATCTGTTCGAATTTCCCTTTATTTCTTCACTTCCAACCCCATCCCCGCCGCCACCGTACTCACCGAAGCTCAATACTGCAATCTCCCCATTTCAACACGACGAAACTCTACCGTTTCTTTATTGTCGTTATATATTTTCCGATCATAATAATTGGATTTGTCAACAGAAGGGCCAACAATATCCTCCATGAGCAAGTTGATGCTTCATCCTTCCGGAAAGCAAATATCGTCGAGAAAAAACTCCGGTTCTTCCTTGAAATCGAAATCCGGACCCGTCATATCGTTAGGGCAAAAATCAGTGGTTTGTTTTTGATGACGATGATCGGCTGATTTTGATTAGGTATACTGTCGACGGCGGAGGAGGTGGGAGCTGAGCTTTTCTTCTGGTGGCGAGCTGTGTTACTGGAGTCCAGATTCAGACTCTTTATATAGTCCTGTAGAAGAGAGCACCTCGGATAGTTGGATCTGCATTTTCGCTTTGAATATTGTCTTCTCTTCGCTGCATTCCAGTGGTTTTTTTTTTATTTTTTATTTTATAGAGTTTTCAGTTCTTCCAGGTAATCTCTTTGCAAATTCTGCCCATTTGTTTCCTATTTCTGAACGCACTTCAACCAATACACTGTCCTCTTCTTCCCTCCATGTATCCTTCTGTATTTGTTTTGAATCAATCTTGGTCATTTTCACAAACTAAAAAATGTCATATTCGCCTTGCTTTGTTCTTCTGTAATTAATCTCATATGACTTTAGATTGCGTTTCTTGAAGTCCAGTGCCTGCAGTGGTTGATTTTTTGTTATGACACATGAGGTGTTCGACGAAAGTCCACACTGGCAATCACTGGTTTTTCTTCTGACAAAACTGTGTGTTGCGATTCAGAAATGGATGTTGCTCACTGCACTCTAGACGGCAATGCCGACGGAGTGGAATTTTGCCCGCACAGTTCATTTAGTAATGTTCTTGCTGCTTCCACATATACACTACAAGAGGGTGATCAGCCTAGTCGTTCTGGAAGCCTATCAATCTTCAATGTCAATGCGGATATTGGCTCTTTGGAGCTGCTTCATCACGTGGAAACAGCAGGGATCTTTGATATAAAGTGGAGCCCTGTTGGTCTGACCGCAATTCCTCTGCTTGCTCAAGCGGATGCTGATGGTTGTCTCAGAATTCATGCTCTTGAGTGCTCCTCAAATGGTGGAGAAGGTATTGAAATGGAAAGCTTTTTTATCATATTTTTTGGAAAAATGTGTGGGAATGGAGATGCTAAATGTACTAGGTTATATATCTTATTTGAGATTGAATCAAGCACAATACACTGATGACCGGAAAATTAGTTCGCCTTTCCTTCAACAACTACAGACTTCGAGCTTTGCCATCCAATCTAAATCTCCTCCTCGCCCCATGAAAATTTATGCTAGAATATATGTAATCGAACACTCGTTGGTTGTGTGTTAATATAATTACAATATTGGAATGCTCATTGAGTTCTTTAAAGTGACTCACAATTGAGCTTGAGCTCATGACTTTTCATTAAGTATGATGTATGAATTATGAGGAAGGTGTTAGGTGCATACAAAGTCCTACATTAGTTAGAGAAGGAAGTGATTATGGGTATATAACTGAAGATAATTATCTCAATTGGTATGAGGTATTTTGGATGGTTACACAAGCAAAACCACGAGACATTATGCTCAAAGTGAATAATATCATACCATCGAGCATAAAGATGAAGGTTCCGTTGTCCTTATTAGAAAGAGTATAAATTAGGTGGGTCGTACTTTTTACACTAATTAAATCTATTTAAGTTTTCTTGTTCCCACTTTAACAGAGTTGTTATGGGGACTTTTAGTTGAAGAAAATCATTCCCAAGTTGATGGTCGTGCCACCACAATTTAACGATTGCCGATGTATGTTAGATTGTTTCTCATTCATTTTCTATTCTGACCTTTTAATTTGCATGACTACGAGACTTTCAACTTTAGATAAAAGTATATAGCTTCCAGGTTTCTGCCTCTTTTCCTACAACTTAAGTTCTTAACGGTTGCTTCCTGGTGCAGGAGAATATTTAGAAGAGAAATGTGGCAGCAAAATTTCGTCCTCCATGTGTCTTTGCCTGGATTGGAACACTTCAGCCACGTCCATATCTGTGGGGCATTCAGATGGTTCCATCTCGATACTCTCTGCAGGAGAATCCCATTTAGAAGTCCAAAACCAATGGAAAGCTCACGAATTTGAGCTATGGGCAACCTCTTTTGACACTCACCAACCTCATTTAGTATACACTGGCTCAGACGACTGCACATTTAGCTGTTGGGATTTGCGAGACACTCCTTCCAAAGCATTTCACAACACCAAAGCCCACAAAATGGGTGTTTGTTGCATTGCTAAAAGCCCGAATGACCCTTACAAGTTACTCACTGGCAGCTACGATGAAAACTTGAGAGTGTGGGACATAAGAGCAATCTCAAAGCCTACAAATGAAACTTCAATTTGCTTGGGCGGTGGCGTTTGGAAAATCAAGCCCCACCCTTCAGTTTTTGACGTTGTTCTGGCGGCTTGTATGCACAATGGATTTGCAATTGTTAGAGTAAAAGATGATGCTGCAGAAGTGGTTGAAACTTATGGCAAGCACAGCTCTCTTGCTTATGGAGCAGATTGGCAAAGAGGAGATTCGTCTCAAGAAGACAAAAGGAAAAGGTATGCTGTTGCAACTTGTTCGTTTTATGATCAGCTTCTCAGGATATGGATACCAGAAACTGATATTATGAATTGATGCTTCACAGCACATGTTCAATTGGATTTTCGAACGTGTTGATTTTCTTGATAGTTTGTTCTTACCTTGTTCAGTATTGGCGGACTTTGTTTACGAGTTTCTATATTTAGAGAGTGCGTTTGACCCAATGAGTAGAGTTAATAAGTTTTTAAGTTAGTATGTTGGAGGTAGGAAGTTTGTGTTTGGAATGTAGAGTTGTGAGTTGAAGTTCTTCGATAAATGTGCAAAATAGAGAAAAAGGAGAAGATAGAAGATAAATGTGCAAATTTCAATAGTGTTTACTATTTAAGTTGAGTTGTTTAACACCAACTTAAGAAGTTGGTGGGCCAAGCAGCTCCCGGTAGATTGTTTAACTTTTAACTTTGTGTCCAATAAGTCATTGAACTTAAAAGTGTCTAGGTCAACTTTTAATTGTATCTAATAAGTCTTATGGAATTTTAAGTATGTGCTTAATAGGTTTTTAATCTCATTTAACATTTTTCAAAATGTATTGAACTACTAGCCACAAAATTGAAAGTCTAGGATCCTATTGTACAAAATTCAATTTAAACATGAGTAGACCAATTAATATTTTAAATTTTTGTAATATGTCGATAACCTATCAGACATTAAGTAAAAAGTTTATGGATTGATTTAACATTTTAAAAATTGGGGTTCTATCCTACACAAAATTTTGAAAATTTTAAGTCTCATGTGGGTGCTTTTTAAAGGTTTGAGGATCTTGGATACAAATTTGTTGAATTCAACTTTTTTTCTTGCTATGAAGATTTTGGCAGCAATGGAATATGAGTTTGAGCACAAGAATGAAGTGAAATGAATTAAATATTGATGAACCTTAGATGACAGCATATTCTTTAAAGTAGTGTTTTTAAATAATACGTTGTTTATGTGAATTTAAGATAGCTTGATAGATAAATGTACCAATTATTATTAAAAAAATTGATGTTTTGATTTTTCCCCTTACAATGGTTTGAACTAAAAAAACATTTTTTAGACCATTGAAGTAATATGGATTAAGGATTATGTATGAGATATTTCATCTCCAATGCCAATGTCATATCATACGTTAAAAGGTTATAATACCAATTTGTATTTCATTTTAATTTGACCCCATCGAATAAACTGAAAAAACAACTTATATAAAAAAGAAAAAAAGGAAACTACTTATTTTGATATAATAACAGACTTTCTCAAACAATAAAATAACCAATGGAAGGAATAAATCAAGTTGACCGGGATTAAATTTTAAAGGTTAAAAATACTATTTTTTTTTTAACAATATATGAGTTGGGAGATCGAATATGTAAGTGGAGGTTATTATATTATTTGATGCCGGTTAAGCTATGATTATTTTGGTTTTAGTAATTATTTTAGTTAGTGTATTTTTAGTTGTTTAAATTTAGTCCATGAACATTTAATAAATCTTGAAATTTAGTTATTCAGAATTAATTAATTTTAATTAAAATTGATTAAATAATAATTATCATGCAAAAGTTACCATGCTAACATATCTTACCAATTTACAAACAAAATGCTCATTAAAAAAAAAATAAACAAGAAACTAATGACATAGGGGCCAAAATAAAGCAAAATCTAAAATATATGGATTGAAAATGTATTTTAACAGATTTTAATTTAGTCCATATCAGGGACCTAATTGTAAATTAACGTCAAAACTAACAATGCAGTTTTTACCAAAAAAAAAAAAAAGAAAAAAAAAAAGAAAAAAGAAAAAGAAAAGAAAAAGAAAGAAAAAAGAAGAGAAAAGAAATAAATCAAGCAAATCGCATAAAAGATTATCCTTATTTAAGGCGGGAAAGACTCCTCCATAACACATTCAAGAGGAAACCCAAATTGTTAACCTCCATTTTTTTGCCTCAAAACCGCGGGGACAGAGCGATTTCAAAGCCGTGGAATTTATGTATAGATAAATGATAGGCTCGTTTTGTATTTGAGGCCGCGTTTTACTTTTTATAGGAGTTTGATGACGTGGCCATACTATTTTTTTTTTATTAAAAGAAAGAATGAAAGAGAAAAAAGAAAAGAGAGATGAAAACTGCATTTCGTGAACAACGTATCCGAACCTGAAAGAAATTCTTCCTCTCCCAGTTCCTGTTATCGTTTCTCTTTTGGCCAGCACCATAGCCTCACTCATTCTTAATCCTGTGGATGGTCTTCGATCTCTCTAGTTCTTTTCTGGTCTTGTCGATGTCGAATCGAACATTTCTATGAATCCCTTGATTTCACGATGGGCTATTGTTTTCCAAATCTTAGGTTCGACTTGGAATTGTGTTGGCAATCTGGTTTTTAATGAGCGTGATACAATTTATTGGAGGTTTTCTTTGTTAATTTCGAAGGAATTTTAGTTTTTCGATTTTGTTCTTCCTATTTTGCTTTCGTAGTTTTTGTTTTTAGTTCTTTTCTTCATATTTAATGGTTTTCGATGATCAACGGAGACGGGACTTGTGAGGGTTTCTCGGAAGCTGCCTCTGCGGATCCGTTGAATTCGTCGTCACCTTGGGGTATCCAGAATGTCGATGGTAGCTCTGTTGCTTCACCGGCTTCTTCGAGGTATTCGTCCTGCGGAGAATCCGAGTTCGAGAGGTATTGCAGCGCGAATTCGGCAATGGGAACGCCAAGTATGCGTAGCACAATTACAGTATTTAACGACTGCACCGATTCTGAATTTGGGTATGCGAGGAACTTTGGGTTCAGTGATGATGGCGGCCTGGAGAACTTCAGTTTGGGAGGGAGTGAGAGGAATTCGCTGGATACGAATATAGTAGCCTATAGAAAGATAGAACTGCGTGATGAAGTTACTAGTGAAGAGCCGAGTACGAAGTATAGGTCTAGTGGGTTGAATTTGTATGGAACGGGTGAGCTTATTGATTCACTTGAAGCTAATGGCGAAGTTTTGTGTTGGAAGCTTGAGAGAACATCGGATTTATTATGTGGCGTAGATATGACTAATCAATTGGAGAAGGGCGAGGGCAGCAAAGATGAAAAAGAAGGCTTCATTATAGAGAAAGAAGCCAGTGAATTGGGAACGGAGGTGGATGCTGTTCTTGGAGAAGTAACCAACGAAGCAGTTCATGTGGGCTGTTTAGAAGGAAATACGGTTGAGAATGGCATGAAATCAGGGCAAAGGTTTCAAGAATGTTTTCTACCTTGCAGGGTCGAGAAAGAGTCTGACGGTGAATTGGATATGGAAGATGATAGATCCCAGAATGAGTATTCAGAGAGTGAGGATTCAATATATAATTTTTTATCTGATGGTAATCATAAGGATGAAACTTTCCAGCATATTAATGCACGCTTTCTCCCAGAACCTCACTCGGCGAATGAAAATCCATTGCTTATCAATTCATCTGTAGCTTTTGGTTCCGATGATTGGAATGATTTTGAGTGTGAAACTCAGGGATTCTCTCTGAATTCCTTGACTGAGGACGCACTCCAGGAAAGGAAAAAGCACAATCTGAATTCCGGTTCTCTGAATGTAAATGGTGATCCCATTGGTAATGAAATGACGAGAAAAAATGGGACACAGGTGCTCTTAGACTGCAAAAAAGATCAAGCAAGCACAAATTTCCCAAAGAAAGTTAACAGTAGTTATGAGGATTGTATCATTGTTCCAACTGTTGAAAGACCACAGGAAATGATTCAAGTGCGGGACATTCCTGTGGCCATCTGCCAAGTCCAGTCTATTGACGAGTTGGAGGAAATTGCAAACAGTACTTTTTTAACTGAAGCTGATTCCTCATATGGTCTTGAGTTAGATCAAGATGCGAAGGATATATTTGTTGTTAATAATCAAGCAGGAGATGATGATAAAACTGCATATAATAGTAAATGTCTTGTTAGTAATGTTACTGAAATTGGTACTGGAGCAGAGAAATTTACGTTGAAGCAGCACATGTGCGCAGTGGATGGTAACTGCATAGAGCAACCTCAAATTCCAGAAACTGAGGATAACAGTGGAATTGACTCTCTTGGTGATATTTTAACCAATCGACTTTCTACTCATGATGGTGACTGTTGTGAGGAAATGTCACATTCCACTTTAATACCTGAATCAAAGGGTCATCTTTTGCCAGTTGAGGTCAGTATAAGTTTCTTTGCTTATGATGCTCAGTTTATCATTGACCTTCACTTCTTTCTTGCCCTGAAAATTGTCTCCAATCATGCAAATTCTTAAATCATTACCTAGTTACTGATAGAACAAATTATCTCTGTTCCACTAATGCTCCCTCAACAACGAGATTATGTCCAATGAATCTTTAGAAATATTCAACAAACATTTTAAGATGCTAGTCGCTAGTGTATTAGTGCGTGAGAGGATGAAAGGACTGTAATGCACTAGACTGTTAAACATAAGAGGAGCCATCAATCCAATGTTTCACTTATTGTATCTGTCCATTCTATATTTATTTTGCAATTGTGTATCTGTAACTCCTACAGTCACCCATCCCTTGTAAGCGCGTGGTTGATGTACATGTACAATAAGTGTTGGCTTTCAAATGAATAGCCAACTTACATTCTTGCAATATTTTTTTTTTTTTACTTGCAGTTAGCAAAACTTGAGCTAAATGATTTCTATGATGAAGTTGTTCATGAAATGGAGGAAATACTGCTTGAATCTTCTGATTCTCCAGGGGCTAGATTTACTAATAGATATAAGTTATCTCAGTCACTTCCATCTTTACCATTAAGAGATGGAGGATCAACTGCATCTATTTCAGGCATTAACTGTTCTGATCCAAATAACCCAGAAAACTTTATAATTGATGGGGTTGAAGTGATAGGGGCAAGACAAAAGAGAGGGGATGTATCATTCAGTGAACGACTAGTTGGGGTGAAGGAGTACACTGTATACAAAATTAGAGTATGGAGTGGCAAGAAACAGTGGGAGGTTGAACGCCGCTACCGAGATTTCTATTCTCTATATTGTCAGTTGAAATCATCATTTGCTGATCGTGGCTGGAGTTTACCCTCTCCCTGGTCCTCTGTTGATAATAGATCAAGAAAGTTATTTGGGAGTGCATCTCCGGATATTGTTGCTGAAAGAAGTGTTTTAATTCAAGAGTGCTTATGTTCTATTCTTGGTTCAAGATTTTCATCAACAAATCCAAGTCCATTAATTTGGTTTTTGTCCTCTCAAGAATCGAACTCCAGTTCTCCTACATCAGATACTGTATTGCCTCAATCACCTGCCATTTCAAGTGCGTCTGACACACAAAAATTGTCCTCTTTGGGGAATTCCATATCATTAATTGTTGAAATTCGACCATACAAATCTACAAAACAAATACTGGAGCTGCAGCATTATACATGTGCTGGATGTTACAGACATTTTGATGATCAGAAAACTCTGATGAAAGGCTTTGTACAGAGTTTTGGATGGGGCAAACCACGACTCTGTGATTACACCTCTCAGATGTTTTGTTCTTCATGCCATACAAATGAGATGGCAGTCATACCAGCAAGAGTTTTACATCATTGGGACTTCACTCGCTACCCAGTTTCTCAGTTAGCTAAGTCGTATTTGGATTCCATACATGATCAGGTATTTTATGTAGAACAAATTTCCATTGATTCATTTCTAACTGTATTGTCCTTGTACCTCTCTTTAGTTCATATAAAGTTTTTAGGCAATATGAGTTATTTGGAATAATAAGGGTTTTAAAAGGGAGCATCAGAGAAAAACTCTCTTTACAGCCTTTGCTCTACAGAACAGATAGTTTTGTTCTGCTGGGTGAGGCCTTGAATGCCATTCAATTTTGTTTTCTCTAGCTAAGTGGAGAGGGGAGTATTGTTAAATTTGGAAGAATTTGAACTGCCAGTTGGTTGACTAAATATCTTTTTTTTTGGTGAAAATATAGAGTTCCGGTGAAAAACGGATTAACAAGAAGAAAAGATAAAAGACATTATGATCTAGAGAGAAATAATTTGCAATGAGTTCTTCATTGCTTCTTTCTGCTGCAATGAATACGTGCTACCGATACTGTTCCATTGGCTATCAATTGACTAGATAGTCAATGGCATTCGGATATTATCTGTAGTCATTTTATGGTTGGCTAGTAGGTAGAAACTTTACTGAACGATAGCAAGTATTTTTTACATCTTATTGAACTTCCTTTGGCAGCCCATGCTTTGTGTGAGTGCGGTTAATCCTTCTCTCTTCTCGAAGGTCCCAGCTTTGCTTCATGTTATGGGCGTGAGGAAAAAAATAGGAGATATGATTTCATATGTTCGCTGCCCATTTCGTAGGTCAATTAACAGAGGACTTGGATTCCGTAGATATCTTGTTGAAAGCAATGATTTTTTTGCTCTCAGAGATCTTGTTGATCTTTCCAAAGGGGCATTTGCAGGTTAGCGTTTGACTTAGTTATGCCAGTTTTGGTTTAGCATTATCGTGTCATGTTCAAGTTCATGGTAATTCCTGCAATCCGTCTGGTAATACCTTTTATTTTCCACCGTATGCTTAAATTATTCTCGCAGTATTACCTACAATCCTGGAAACCGTCTCGAGGAAAATCTTGGAGCACATAGAGGAGAAATGCCTTGTGTGCTGTGATGCTGGTGTTTCATGTGGTGCTCGACAAGCATGTAGCGCCCCATTGTCTCTCATTTTTCCTTTCCAGGTAAGCGCCCTCCCCCCTCCTCCTCCACACCACAACCACCACCCAAATAGAAAAAAAAAAACTACGCAGAATTTGCATCTGTTATTAATGATTATGAGTATTTTATATTGCCATGTCTTGTTTTAGCACCACGTTATGTCTTAGGTCATCACATATTCGAACATTTCTTACAAATAGCTAGCATGAGAAATTGAATATGTGACTACGGGGATGTATTACATGTGGCACCCAGGTCTGCTCTTTTGAACCAAATATCAAAATGATTTGTCAATTAGCACCTTTTTTTTAAAGTGTTTATAATCAAAGTTCTTTTTCTAAAATAAAATATTTTAAAATTCTCTCAAACTTTATGTTAGATTAGACTTCCTACTTATGTTGGGAGGAGTAGTAAGGGAAAAGACCACCCGACAAGTGGCTAGTTGGTCGTGTTTTCGTTAATGGGCAGGGGAGTGCGACTATATTAGCGTCTATCCATTGGGGGTTAGTTTTCATCTTCATCTTCAGCAATAGATTAGTGGGGAGGAGAGCTTTTCAACCCTCTCAAATTGGCGGTTGTCTGTATTTTCTGTGTTATCTTAATTCACATTTCCATATTTTGTATCGGTTAAATAGCAAATTTAGTCCTTATTGATTCGAAGAAAGTTAGAATTTAGTCTTTATAGTTCTAAAGGTTAGAATTTAGTCCTTATGATTGGATAAGACCTCATAAATCAAATCTTCATAAATAGTTCCTATTGGTAGAAAGACTCCATAGGGACTATTTATGAAGCTTTTATCAAACCATATGGCTTAAATTTAATTATAAACTATAAGGATTAAATTCTAACTTTCTCCAAAGGATCAAATTTGCAATTTAACCTTTTGATTATAGCCAAAGAGTGATAGAATCCTTACAGCCTGCGATGGATTATAATTTGACCTTCAAATCATGAATCTGTGACCCTTTGCATTTAAAACCTTCAGGAAACTGAGATGGAGAGATGTCCATCATGTGAATCTCTGTTCCATAAACCTTGTTTTGCAAAGCTCACCAAATGCCATTGTGGGGCAAGCCTTAGAGTTGATGAGACCAGAAGGCTCTCAAGGAAGGTAGGCCATGGATTAGGGACAGATAATGAGGAGAATGGCGCTGTGTACTCATTTTTGGGAAAATCATCTTCCATTTCGCCTTTGAGATCTCTATCAGGCCTATTTGCAAAATCAAATCAAACAACAAAAGAACATAAAGACAGCGAGAATATCATCTTGATGGGTTCTCTGCCTACCGGCTCCCTTTGAGCACCTATTTTTGTGTATCAGTTGCCATATTTTTTATAATTCCAAAGCCCATTTGTCAATCTATTGGATATATGTTAAAATAATAAACACGTTTGCTAATCAATAAGATGTACATTGTAATAATTTCCTCGGTGGTGGTCAGTGTGTCATTTATTTATTTAAGGGTAACTATGAAAAATATCCTTTTAACTTTGTCAAAAGTACTCATTCTTTTAAAAGTTGTAACATTATTTTTGACTCTTCGAGTATTAATCGGTTAGAATATTAGACAAAATTTGTGAATTGAAATGGTGTGGCAGTAACCTAACTTTTATCAAACATTCCAGCGAGTTTCTAATTGAAGTGTAGTTTTGAAACATTTATGTAATATTTCAAAATTTGAAATTATAGAAGTATCTTTGAAACAAAAGTCTTGATTTAATGATTCTTTATATGACTAGATTTCTTTGGAGTGTTCTCATAGTCTGCATGTATTGACTTTGTTAATGCAATTTAAATGGTTTAAATGTAATGCGAAGATTTATAATGAATTATTGTTTTTATTAAAATTTCAATCTTTGTCTCGTTAATATTTTCACTCTCAACCTTCCTCTTTCAAACTATAATATTCTTGATCCAAGTAGGGTGAGGAATCCTTTGTTAGGTTACATAGTATCAGTGGCAAACTCAATTTGATAATTTCACTTTTGGTGAAATTTCGCGAGCTCAAATGGTTGACTCAAAGCTTGAGGGTTTGACTTTCTCTTTTGTGACGCACAAACCTCTATGTAGTAGGCAAATGATTTTAAGAAAGCTGAGTTAAATGGTTGATTCTTCTAGTAGTAGGTAAATGAAAACGTTTTCTTAATGGCACAACACAACCATAAACTTCAATTAGTTAATTGAGTGAATTTTATCTTCATTTAAGGTTTAATCACTTAAAAATTGTTTAAAGGAACTTAAAAATTGTTTAAAGGAGCTTAGGTTAGTGATAATTGACTTATATAATTTTTGTTTATGAAGGTTTGATTACTCATTTCACAATTGTGATACTAAAAAATAATACTCTATCTCCCACACAAACTTGAATACAAACTTTCAAGTTGATAATCTTGAACAGAGTTCTATTTGAACTTTTTCTCACACGCTGATGGCATAAAGTAGATATTTTTGGAATGATAAATTCCAAAAAGTATATAAAAGAAAGTCTTGCTATTTAAAACTTGTTCTCACATTGATTCATTATTTCATCACGTTATTAACTTCATTGACTTGAGTCATCATTTCTACTAAATCAAGTTCTTTCTTCACTTCAAACTCCATCCCTGCCGCCACCGCCGTACTCACCGGAGCATAATACTGCAATTTCTCCATTTCAACACGACGAAACTCTACCGATTCCTCGTTGTCGTTATATCTTTTCCGATCATAATTATTGGCTTCGTCAACAGAAGCGCCAACAATATCCTCCATGAGCGAATTGATGCTACATCCTTCCGGAAAGAAACTATCGTCGAAATAGAACTCTGGTTCTTCTTTGAAGTCGAAATCCGGAACCGTCCAATCGTTAGGGCAAAAATCAGTGGTTTGTACTTGATGCTGCTGCTGATGATGATGATCGGCCGATTTTGATTTGGTATTATTGTTGACGGCGGAGGAGGTGGCGGCTGAGCTTTTCTTCTGGTGGCGTGTGGCGTTATTGGAGTCTAGATTCAGGCTCTTAATGTAGTCCTGTAGAAGAGAGCATCTCGGATATTTGGATCTGCATTTTCGCTTTGAATATTGCCTTCTCTTCGTTGCATTCCAGTGGTTTTTGATAGAGTTTTCAGTTCTTCCGGGTATTCTCTTTGCAATTTCTGCCCATTTGTTCCCTATTTCTGAATGCGCTTCAATCAATACCCTGTCCTCTTCTTCACTCCATGTATCCTTCTGTATTGTTTTCAATCATTTTTGGTCAATTTCAGAGTCTAAAAATGCCATATTCTATTTCTTACCCAAGCATATATACAATCAATTGGTCATGGCCTAAAGTATAATTACATTTCAACTAGTTTTGACACATAGTAAATATTAATTGGACAATTAGTTGAACACAATACATAAGTATTTTTCATCATATATATATATATATAATATAATATAAAAAAATATTAAAAATATAAAATACTTTGTGATTTGAACTTTTTTGTCCTTTTGTGTCATATGTACTAGTGGTCAAATCTAGTTACGGTTGAATTAAAAACTAATTTTAAACTTACGAAACTATGACCTCATTTTATCACTATTTTTTCTTGCATGTTGTCCCATATTGTTTTAGTAAGTCTTACATATGGTTAAAAAGTACCTTTGAATTCCATGTAAGATTATAAAAACAAAATCATGTTTTAAAAAATACTTGTTTTAGTCTTCAAATTGTAATTTGGGTCTTGAAAACATGATTAAAAAATAGGTAATAAAACAATAAAATTATAGGTAGCAGAAAGTGATTGTAAACTTAATTAATCTTAAAAAACAGAAAATAAAAACAAAATGGTTGTCGAATAAGATCTAAAAAATATTGTAGACGCTCACTTCAAGACCAAATAGAACTAAAAATCAAACCAATAATAAACACCAAACATGTCATCAAGCTTAAAACCTAATTAGAAACTAAATTCCAATCGATCAAATATCACTTTTTGAAATTTTAAGGAGAAGATGAAATTAAACTCAGATCTCAAGCTTTTGAAAAAAAAATTATGGATCAATTTCACACCAAAAAGGAAAAAATGGAGTAAAAATTTGAATTGAAATACCTTAATGTCAGGCCTGAGATGGTTGTGCCATCTCTCTCTGCACTGTTTTCCTATTCTCCCTGGCAACATCTGTGCAATATGAGACCATTTTCTCACTCCATATTGTTCAACCAATTGAACCAAAAGCCTGTTTTTATTTTAGACAAATATCAAACCAAAACCACATATTGTATATCTATATGAGAAATAGTTGATTAATAAAATTGAAATTTCTTTCATTTTCTTTTTGTATTATTAAAATATTTACCTATCTTCTTCAACTGTCCATTGACCTTTGATCACAGTTGGCTTCTTTCGACCTTTAGATGTTCTTAACAAAGATGGGAAATTAGCATTCTTATTGATAATACCTTTCTGGATATGGCCATTATTTCTTCCTGAAGTTATGCACGAAACTTCATCAGGTACCATGAAATTTACAGGTTTTATTTCTGGGAAATTCAATGGAATATTAATGGAATTTCTTTCCAATCCCATTATTTCAATTTGATGATTCCTTTGATGAAAATTGTTGCAATAATAATAATAATCTCCACAATTTTGGAAGTTGTCCATCACTTGATCTGCAGCAGCATTCCCTTTATTAAACTCATACAATTCTTCAACGCCGTATGAGTATGGATTATTATTCAAAGGATCAAAACTACTGCACAGATTTTCGTCTTCCATAACAGGATTATTTGAGGATGAATTACCAATGGGATGAAATTGATGATCCAGGTGGTGAAATTCTTGCAGATAATTATTACCTTTTGATGATGCAAAAATTTCGAATGATGATAATAATTCATCTTTCTTGCAGACTTGGGTGCTGATCAGATTTTCTCTAAGATTCGACTCCAACTCCATGAGTGGAAGAAAGATTACCAGAAATTGTTGGCAGGAAATTTAAAATTGGTTTGTGTTTATCAACTTTATATTGTATATGTGAAGATGATAAAACTTTATTGCGGAGGTTTCATTCTTCATTGTACTATTAAATCACATTTATTACTGTTAATTTGTTGGAGTATTACACATACAAGATGTGAGTTTTTTTTTAATCTCTATATATAAAATAAAATAATAGCATTAATTTTAATTAAAATAAATTTGTTCAAACTTTCAGCAATTGAAGCTGGTCCAATTAGAAACCGACCAATATAAATTGAGTCTCATAATTATACTAACTTTTATGTTACATTTGGACATATTAATTAATATGAACTTATGTGTGTCTTTGACCACAAGAGATATAAGTTCAAATTATTAATACTCAGTGTAAATATATTAGTTTCTTTTAGTAGTAACTTAAGAAAGTTTGTTTGTTTCTTCAAAAAAAAATATGTTTGTTTGTACATATATTTATGTTTGGTTAGGAAAATAATGAAGGCAAATTCTCGTGTAAGATATTTAGAATATGAGGAAGGACTAGTTTCAGGGCAACTTGAAGTTTGATGGAAAAAAGACTTTAATATATGTATGCTTCTATATTAAACAAATATTATAAATGTTTCTATATCTTATTCCAATGTTTTCATATTCATCTTTACTTGTTCGGAATTATACTGTGAAAAAAAAAATGATTACTCTATTATGTTTAGTTGAAATATGATGCATGAGTAGAAAATAGAGTTTCAAACAAAATGAAAAGAAAACTGAATGATATACAAGAGTTGTAAAAATGTCTAAAATAACATCGTGTTGACTTGAGAGATTCGGAAATGTGAGTGCTAAATTACGGCAATGTGACCATGATTATGGACATTGAAAACAAAACTCAAAACACATTTAGATTATATGTTATATTGCTGATCTTTATATTTTATGATGGTTAGTTAGTATTTGCTATTATATATTTGATTCGTCTAGTTCTATGTATACAAACTTAATTAAGTCATATATGTATATACTTTTCCTTTTTGAATAGTATTAGTTGATTGGTCGGTATAAAGATTTACCATAAAAGAAAAATCTCTCTTTTCTATCATCCTTCTTCATAATTCCTACATGTAAAAAAACTTTTGGTTAGTTATTAGCATTTCACTCCAAATTACATATTATATTTCTTAGCATGAAATTTGTTGTTTTATTTAGTCAAGTTCAATCAAAATTAACTTTGAGGAACTACATTTAAGATTTATTAAACGTATATGGACTAAAATTGGACATGAGTGTTTGTAGTAAAGAGTGATATAGTGATGAATAAAGAGTTGTGAAGTCTAGAGAGTTGTAAACTCTTGAGGTCTATAGCGCAAGGAGTTAAAATATAAAATTGATGTTTTTTTAGTAGTAGGACTCACTATCCTTGAGCCAAGCAAGGAGTGGAGATCACAACACTCCCCACTTCCCCATACATGCTTTCAAAATCCTTGGGCCAAACACACCCTTCAAAGTAGAATACCTAATTGTATTATATATATATATACATATTATAACTAAAGTAAAAGTTTATTTTTTTTTTAATTATCGTGGTGCTTGCAAAAAAGGCAGAACAAATTATAGAAATTAGGCCTGTAGCCTACACATTTGCTATTTGCAAAAACGACAAAGAAGAAAAAAATAAGAGAGAAGTCCAATCCATATTAAATATGTAAATGCTCGCAAATGGCCTCACTATTCACAAAAAATGGATATACACTTAATACACTTGAATGATATATTGTTGATAAATTCATCAACCATGCACTCGTTTATACTACAGATAAACTTGATACATTTGACTGATATACTCGATAATGATGCACTCGATTGACGTATTGTTGATAAATTTATCGACCATGCACTCGTTTATACCATTGATAAACTTAATACACTTGATTAATATACTTAACAATGATACACTTGACAAATATTCTATTGATAAACTTGACAATGATGGACTCGTTTATGTTGCTAATGTAATTAACTGATATACTATTTATAAATATTAAAAAAAGAAGAAAAAAATCATCCAAATTTATTTTATTTGCATGCAATAGACCCCATCCCCTAACACCTTTCTCGCCAATCACTGTGCTATTCACACTATTCGCTGCCTCCCACTACTTTGCCTTCCCGCTGCAAGCTCCTAGCTCGTCAGATCGTCAGTCGTCGCCGATAAGACTCTTCTCACATTTTCTCTCTCTATTTTTTTTCTCTGTTCCAATTGAAGAGAAATAAAATTGATTTGTTAAAATGACAAAATTGGAATACAAAATAAACAAAACATCAAATTTGAAAATTCTTTTCATATGTGCAAAATTTTCATACATTAAAGACATAAATTATCCATTCCAAATTTGCCACCTGTTGCAAATACCTTTTATTATTATTAAAAAAAAAGGAAATTTTGTTGGAAACCGCAGTTTTGATAGTCATCCGACTCGGCGCCACAGTCTTCGCGTCGCCTAAGTTTCTAGTCTCGCACCCCTTCCCAAGTCACAGTCCCTTTTCACTGCCAGACCTTTCCTCTTGTTCCCGCCATTACAATGTCTTCAACCACCACTTTGAGCTCTTCCATCCATTACTGACATCGTAGCATAGCAATCGGAGCACCGAACCGCGCCATGGTCACTTCCAGAGATGTCCAAGATATCATTTCAAAGCTTTCTTCTGATAAAGCTAAAGCTCGCGAGGTAAGAACCATTTTCTTGTATTTTCGATTTACTTTTCGTCTGGGCTCAAGACATGCATGATGCAAAAAGCTTATAGAGTGCATATCTGTAGTTTCTAAGCTCTGAGAAGTTTTATTTATGTGCTTTCGCTGTATATTCAATCAATAGGGAGTTCGAAATGCCTTTTCAGTATCCAGGTAGTTACCATGAGGGAATGCTGAATATTATACTTCTCAGTATCCAGTTCTCACAATTTGTATCCTGAAAATTAATCTAATGTAGCCAGAGCCAGACAATTGCATCATCTAGTAGATCAATATTCATCTTAGCTCAAGCGATCGTTGTATTCACGTCCTTTTGCGTGCTTACAGGAAGGGATAAAGCTGTTGAATACATGGCTAGAGGGAGAAAAATCGATTGATTTCTGTAAATTTATTGGACAGAACACTGCTAAGCTCAAGCCAGAAGAAATTCCATCTCGTACGTTCCACCGTTAGTTTGACTTGCGCATGTTTTCCTGTTTTTCTTCAAACACCGTGTTTAAGAAGTAATTAATATTGTTTTCTCTTCAGCTGAAACATGGCCTTTCATCACAAAATTGTTGATCCAATGTGTGTCAATGGAGATATCTTCAAGCAAGCGGCGATTGCCAAAGTTAATATTTGCGAAGACACTGAGAGCTGTCGTTCAAAAAGCAGAAGATAATAAGTTTTCTGGTGAGTAATTGAAATATGTCATGATTGTTACTTTTGTTGCGAGCCTGCACGTCTGTCTGCAATGTTCATTTTCCCCTTGCAACGGTTGTATTTCTTTTTAAAGGGCAGTCTTTGGTTGTAATGCTTCCCTGTGTGAGGTCTCCCATCATGAAGATTTTTTTCTTGTTCCTCCTCTCTCTCTCTCTCTCCTTTTTTACAGTTAGTTAGTGGGGGATGCCATGCATTGTATGGGAATGCCGTTGTTCTTCTTTGTAGTAGAGGGGAGGGATGGAAGGATCATTGTGAAAGTCAGTAGCTGAGTGTAGGGTAGGAGAAGGTTACCTCTTTCTCGGTTAAGCTGGGTTTATTTTCTGAGTTTTTGTGACTGTTGTGTTGGTTATTTTCTGTGTTCTGTTTGTTTGATTTGTTGGTTGCCGTGAAGTTTGCTTATTACCCAATAGAACAGTGAGGTTGATACCTTAAAGTATATGTTGTCTTTTACTAGCCGGAAAATTGTACTTTTCTTCTTGATGCTTTTATAACTTCCTTTTTTTTTTTGCTACATATTTTTTTTTTTAAAAGAAAACAAAAGCTTTTCATTGATAGAATGAAAAGAGAGCAGACATGTCTTCATGTCCTAAAAGATTTTAGAATTTATTTTTTGAAAAGATTTTCTTTGCCACACCTGCAGTCCTTTTTGCAATTCACATTTCTGTTGAAATTTGTGGCATGTCCTAAAAAATAGAAAAATGTTGGTTGGAGGAGGTACGAGATTGATGACTGTGTTTAATGAAAGTGCTAAATCTCAATGAGCCACATGTACACGTTCTTGATGAGGGACATTTGTGGACCACATGGTTTAGCATTCATACTTAAAATCTTAACAAAAAAACATTCATACTGTCATTTACTTTTGGTTGTTAGTTGTGGTTCGTTATTGGTTCCGTTTTTTAGGTTGTAGTCTTTCAATTATTGTTTGCAATGGAACTCCTTCATTTGTAAATATTGCTGAAGTTTTCTTGACAGGATATCTTAAAATTATACTCATGATACTTGTTTTTCTTGTCCCAGGCAACGTAGTACCCTTGATATCTGTGGTTAAGGCGCTCTTTAGTCATGTATGGGACATCTTGAGTACCATATCTTGCTTTCAATCTGAGTATGGAATCATTATTAGGCATCTAGTAGCTGTAAGAGATTATCGTTTTCATTTGAGGAAGCGTATATATTGCAGTAAGTTTTGCCATAACTTCAACCTGGGAAATGTTTATTATTATGTTTTATGTTTGATGTTTAATTTCATCTCTACAATTACATATCATTTGGATTGCTATATGATGTTTAATTTCATCTTAACTTCTCTCTTCCTTGTGGAAAGACCTCTTGCATTTATACTTGGAGAAGGTCGAAGGAAGTTTAGTCGGGAAGAATGATAATCTTTATACTCCAAAAGAGGAGCTTTTCCGTTGCATCTTAACACTCCATTCACTTTTGGAAAATCCTCCTGGTGACTTCCCAGATAGTATTAGGCAGGAAATTGTAAATGGGATTGCTAAGATTTTCTCTCTTGTGAGGTATGATAATACTTGCTTTTAACCCAGTCGTTATCATTTTGATGCTTATGTGTCCCCTAAGAGTTGTTAACTTGATCTTGGCATTTTTGTTGGTCTCTTTAAGTACAAGAATGAATTCTTTTTCTTTTCTTTGTCAGGGACGAAGGAAAAGTATCACGCAAACTTATTGAGTGTGTAAATACATACTTGTTAAAGGATGGTCCCAATCTAGGAAGTAGCTTATTGGAGATCCATAATTCTGTGCAAAAATTTGTCTTCCGATGTTGGATGGTGACTCATGATCGAGCTCTAAAGGTATGAAATAAGTTGGATAGACTTAACTATTAGTTGTTTTTAAAAGAATTATTGTTAGAACATTCTCCTGACTTGTTACTTTTGCAGGATGCTCTCGTCCTTTATGGAAGGTTACAAATAAGTTTAACGAGAGGAGCTGATGATGAGAGGGTTTTGATAGAACAGCTACTTGATGTACTTTATAAGGAACTAGATCAAAGCAGTATATCTAGTGTTGGGGTGCCTTGGTCTGTATTTCCTTATTCTCTTGATTTATCCTTTTTGTTATATCTCATTTACGTTGAAGTTTGTTTATCATCTGATAATGTATGGTAATTGGAAATATTCACCTCCTGGTCCTTAGGTTCCATTGTTCATTGTATCTCTCTCTTGTACTTTGAGCATTAGTCTCATTTCATTATTTCAATAAAAAGCTTTTTTTTTTTTTTTTTTTTAATGTGAGTTTCAGGTCCGATGCAAATAAAGATGATAAATTTGGAACTTTGAGTAGCTCACATTGTGGGTTGGTAGAACTTGCTGCAGCTGTACTCTATCGGGTACTTCAAACATACTACAATTCCATATTTATTTATCATGCTTCATTGACGGGAAGTTGTTATTTTGATTTTTGACTCAATCACTTAATGTACAATAAGAAAGTATTCCTCTAATGAGATTCCAAATATGTATCCACACACACACACATATATATATTTATTTTTTATTTTTTGATAAGAAAAAATAACATATCCAAAATAATTTGTTAGAAGTATTTGGGAAATTGTTTGCACTACTCCTCCGTTAATCTATTAGATTTTCTTATATTCCATTTTAACATTTCTTTTATCATAACTAATATCTTTTAATTTTAGTAATGAGTTTTTTTTGTTTTTTGTTTTTTGTTTTTGAGATAAAAGAACAACTTGAGATCCTGTTGCTTGTGGTACTTTTTATATTGCAGAATTCTTAGGATTATAATTTAGTTGCTTGCATGGTTGTAGATTATGGGCACCAGAAATGGGTCTGATTGGTTGCACATTGGTTTTATTTATTTAGGCTTGTGTTACTTCTACAAAAGCAATATCAACTGAAAAGCGGGTTAAAAGGGACCCTGCTACTGTTCATCTTAAAGAGGCACTCGCTGAAGGGAAATGGTTATGGTAAATCTATGAAAACATGGTCTTGCATTCCCTGGTTCATTTGCCATTTGGCATGGAACATTATTTTTGTGATTGGATTGATTGTCTTGTAGGAATGCGGCTTTCTGTTGTCTTATCCGAAATTACCATTCCCGCATCAGTAAGGATCTTTTCACCTACTGGTTTGAGGCAATTTGCTTAGATTTCGAGAGGTAACTAAGATTTAATGTTGTAGATCCATCATTCTATATCACAAAATTATTTGTCTTATTGTCTTCTTTATTTTGATTATTGTCTGATCATAATTCTCATTTCCTCTTTAAATTTAATCAAATGCTACCTAGGTTGGCCTAAGGTGCAGATGTGACAGTTGCTTTAGGCCTCGTAACTTTAAAGAGATTTATTTTCTTCCAAAGCCACACATTACCTTAGGCCAAACTAGCCTTTAATTTCAGAGAAGAAACATTTCTTTGAAAAAATGAAATAAGGGGAGACCCCCCAAGCCCCAATAGGTCATTACAATAAAGATTTCTAATTGGAAACTAAATAAGAATGATTAGAACTCTTAAAAGAGTGTTTAGTTTTGCACCAATACAACCCAGTAAATAGAATCAAATCCAGGAACTATCAAAACAAGTAGAAGAATCTCTAAAATGACGCTTATTATGATTTCCCCATAATGTCCAGAAAAAAGCACGCAATATGGCCAACCAAACAACCTTCTTTGTGCCATAAAATGGATGATCCACCAAAAAAGATGCCAGAACACTAACAATATTGTCAGAGCAGGTTAATGACCAATCAAATGTATCCAGAATAATATGCCAGAAGCGAGAGGCAAAAGAACAATGCATAAATAGATGAGCAGGGGGCTCAGAATGGCTCTGACACACAACACACCAAGATGGAGAGATAGACATATAAAGCATGCAACGTTGAAGACGATCAACAGTATTGACGGCGCCCGGGCTAAGTTCCCATAAGAAAATTTTTATTTTCTTAGGATAATGATCCATCCAAATTGAATATAGTTCCTTCGCAGGAGGATCTGCAGTGTCCATCAAATCACCCATAAGAGATTTCAGAAAAAGGTGAAGATGGGTCAATAGGCCACCTCCAAGAATCCTCCAAGAATCAGGAGAAGCATGAAATGTGATAGAGAACAACAACTGAGATAAGGAAGCCCATTCTAAAGTTTCAAGCTCATTAAGATTCCGATGAAGACGTAAATCCCATGTTTTTGAATTTGCAATCCAAACATCAACACCTTAATTTCAGGATAACGAGCAAGGCGAAACAACCTAAGGAAAGCTGTTGAGAGGACACTGCAATTAATCCAAGGGTCCTTCCAAAAAGAAATGGATGAGCCCGAACCAAGGCAACACTGTATACGAGTGGCCACCAGATCAATGGTCTGACAAATAAACCACCACATAGATTTAGAAGAACCACGAGTAATAGTCAATCATAGACAGTTAGAATAGTACTTAGCCACAATTAGCTTCCTCCACATAGCATCGTGTTCATGTAAAAACTGCCAAATCCATTTGGTCAGAAGAGCAGAATTATGGTGATGAAAATTTTTGAGACCAAGACCGCCCATTAATTTTAGGCGTTATGTAACCTCCCAATTCACATTATGCATCCCACCATCACCATGAGAACCCTCCCAAAAGAAGTCACGGATTAGCTTGTCCAACTGGAGCTCGAAAAAGTGATAAATAATAAATGGGCAAACTAGATAAGATGGCCTGAATGAGAGTATGCCTTCCAGGAAATAAACGCATACTTCCAATTGTGCAGCTTTTGTTGCATCCTCTTAACAATAGGTTGCCAGAACCGAGGCGATAAAGGATCACCTCCTAAGGGCAAACCAAGATAGGTTGCGGGCCAATGACCTTGCTTACAACCATAAGTGGTCACCATCCAATCTAAATTAGCAGCAGATAGATTTATTTCCAACAATTCGCTCTTAGATACATTAATGGACAAACTAGATGCTTGCTAAAAAATATGAATAATCTCAAACAGATGCTGTAAGACAAACCTATCAGTGGTAGAGAATAGCAAACTATCATCAGCAAATTGTACGTGGCTCAATACAAAGGAGGAACTACAAATAGAGTGAGAAGCAATAAGACCCTTTGCTAAGCTATGATCCAGCATACGACTCAGGCAATCTGTAACCAAGGTAAACAAAAAGGGAGAAAGGGGATCTCCATGCCTAATACCTCGAGAAGGGATGATCTTACTAAGAGGCTGACCATTTATAATAATAGAGAAGTTTGCACTAGAGATACACCCCTGAATCCAAGATCTCCAAATGGATCCAAAACCCTTAGCCTCAAGAAAACTTCTAAAAAATCCCAATAAATAGTATCAAATGCTTTTTGAAGATCCAGCTTGAGAACCACACCATCTTTTCCATTTCGAGACCAATCATCAATTAATTCATTAGCCATAAGAGAAGCGTCAAGAATCTGTCTATCCTCGACAAAAGCCAGTTGATTCAAAGCAATAATAGAAGAGAAAACCTGTTATAGACGATTGGACAAAACCTGCATAACAATCTTATAAGCACACAGGATAAAGCTAATAGGCCAATAATCAGAAACCGTCTTAGAGTTGATCTTCTTTGAATGAGACTAATGTAGGTCTCATTCAAAGAAGCATTTATTATCCCCGCTTCATAAAAATCATGAACCATCGTCATAATGTTATGCTTCAGAGTAAACCAGAAAAATTTGAACAATTCTGCAGTAAAATCATCAGAACGCGGGGATTTACTCACACCCATGGAAGAAATAGCTCGAAAAACCTCCTCTTGAGAAAACGGACGATTGAGTTCCACTGCTTGGTCTCCAGTATTAGGGCTCCCGCCCACATTGGTTGGAAGAAAACGAGTACCAAGTTTCTTAGTAAATAACTTAGTGTAGAAATCACAAAACTCAGATTTAATGCTATCTCTCGTCAAAAGGCTCTGAACATTTCTGGAAAGTATTTCTGTGATCGAACTCTTCCTTTTTTCAGGCAACAACAATACAGTGGAAAAATCGAGTATTTTCATCCCCTTCCGCGAGCCATTTTATTTTACAACGATTTCTCCAAAAAATATGCTCCTTTGCCGTTAAATATTCAATTTGTTCCCTAATCAACCAACGGGAGGATAATTGACCTTTCAAAGCTGATCAAGTTCCTCCCGATTATCCAAGCAACGAATCTGAGAGATAAGGGATGGGAAATCAAAAGCCATCTGATGCTGAGCCTGATTCCAATTTCGAAGAAAGAATTTTAAGCCTTTCAATTTCATCATCAATCCATGCCTTGGCCATCCAACAACGGGATCATTGGACAACCACGATTCTACTAGAGGCCTGAAAGAGAGCTTTTGGAGCCAATAATTCTCAAATCGAAACGGGCACGGGCCCCAGTAAACATCCCCCGATATCAAAGCCAAAGGGTAATGATCAGAAGTAACACAATCTAAATGATGCAACTGTATCGTCCCAATTTTGGCAAGACAAGAATCTGTAATCAAAATATGATCCATTAGAGATAAGTACTGAATGGGTTCTGAACTAAACCAATTGAAATTCCTATTACTGAGAGGAATATCTCGCAGTTGATAATTTAAAAATCCGCGGATAAATATTTTTTTGGTTCATCTTAAATCTCTTTAACCCTCATTATTTTGTTCTATATTTGACAATTACTCGAAATGAGTGATTAAAATGTATAAAATTAATTTCATGTTGTCTCTTAATATATATATATATATATATTAAAGCACCAAATATAAATTTTCCTTACGCCTAAGGCTTTAAAGTGGCGTATTCCGGCAGTCAATCCATATATCAAGCCTCATAGTTTTTACAATAATGCATGTTGCAACAATATCATGTTAAAATTTGATTGGCACCTCATCTATTTTGATATGACCTATGAGAATACTATCCAGATTAGATGACTTGTGCACACAGTCACTTGCACAAGAGAATTTATAAACTGTGAATATTTTAGAGCCTATTTGGTAGGCAATCTGAAAACAGAAATTTGAGAACAAGGGATTCAATACAAACAAAGTTGTATTTCATGTTTTCAGATATATGTTTGGCAACAGATTCAGAAATTAAATTTCAATTCAAACAATTGTTCAAAATGTGTTTGATAATATATTAATAATTCGTAAAACTAATTATAGTTACTTACTAAATATTAGGTTGAATAAAAACTATTATTAGTTAATTTATGAATTTGGATTATGTTAAACTTTTTATATAACTATTATATTTTAATATCATACAATTTATACTACATTATATAATATATAATTTAATTTAACAACAATAATTGAGTTTATAACATGAAATATTATATTTGTTAATATTTTTATTCTTTCTAATATAATTCTGCATCTTAAAATTTCAAACTCAAAATCTGAATTTACTGTAAACATAAAAATGTTGTTTTCAGAATTTGTACGGTTTGGATCACAGAACCCAAAAACAGTTTTTAAAAACAAAATTCAGACGGTCTACTAAACGCAGATTCGCTGAACTTAGTGAATCTGAAAACATAAAACAGAATCTGAGTTGTCTACCAAACAAACCCTTATTTTCTGAGTTCTGTTCTATATGTGTTTGACACTAAGTTACTCGTTGCACGTTGATGTGGTAGGAATATTGATTAATCCCGACTCTTGAGCAATTCCTTAGTCAATCCCCTTTAATCCTAGATAATTCCAAGGTCAATTCCTTTTACCATCCTTAGTCACTCTAAGTTACACCACACATCTTTTCTTCATTATAATACGGCATGATACTAAATAAAACTAGAAATCTCAATCATAGTGTTCATGGTAACCAAAGCTACACGACACAACTATAATGTTCATACACGTGAAAAGAAGCAAGGGACACAGTTTCAATCAATTTGATTTTTTTGAGCATGTTGCAGAATATTGAAAGATGCAAATGTGGGGCATTCTTATGATGGTTTATTGTGGACATTGCGGTAAGCTAATATAGCTTTTCACGTCTATGTAAAATTTTAAAATATACAAATTTGTAGTTAATTTAATTCCACATTTTAAGTGCTTGGCTCATTCACATGACTGATCATTTATTATTATGAGTGAAAGAATGTACTTTCAGTTCCCTGTCCCATTTAGCTGATATGTCTGTATATCCACATGAAGGAGTTTGCAAGAACTTTCTGTAGTGTTATTGGATTCTACTGAACGGTCAGAAAATTCGTCTGAGGATAAGGTGTGTTTCTCTTTTCATAGTATTCATATTCCTTTTTGTTTTATATGGTAAACCAAATTTTAATGCGGTAAATCAAAGACTGGACAGAAAAGAAGCAAAATAAGAAGAGCCAAGCTAACAGAGGGGATTAAAAAACTTACAGAAAAAGATGATTTGAAGAAATTGTGGTTTCTCATTACAAAAAATAAACTTATTTGGAAAGATTTCCAACTTTTGGTAATAAAAAATATTAGATAATTTGAAAATGAACTTGAGTTAAGAGCCCAAAGAAAGTTCAAACATCTTAGTACGAACTATTTACTCCAAGAAACATTCTCATATTCTTTTTCAATCAGATAGACCTCATAGCGATGAAGAAACCTGTATGCAAGAGCATATAATGTTTCCCTTGAAGGAAGATATCTTTTTTTTTTTTTTTTTTTTGTTTTGTTTTGTTTAGTTTTCCCTTTTTTTTTTTAAATTTTAAATAAATAAATTATAAAATAATTTTTTTTATAACAAGTAAAACTTTTCATTGATGAAATGAAAAGAGAGACTAGTACTCAATAGATACAAAACTCTACAAAGAATAGAAAGAAGCAAGCAAACAGAAACAAAGAAAATTAGAAGAAGATTCACAAGCAAGAATAAGTGTATCATCCTCCTGGATATCATGAAGGCTTACCTTTTTGAGGACAATAACCTAAAATATATCATATGTGATTACGGATTCCACATTTTAAATGTAAATAGCTCAACTGCAACAATGGTTAATGTTTTCTGCCCTACTCTTTACATAAAGCACTTCTACTTTGGCTAAAACAACTTTTTTTTTTTTTTTTTTTTTTTTTTTTTGCTCTTACTGGAATTTGTAGCTTTGAGTAATAGTATGTTGATAGAAAAAATAAAACTTGGGCTAAAACAAGAGAAGCAGATTTTTGAAGGACATCGTCAGTCAGTGGCGGGCGGATCCATGTAGGGTCCGGGGGGGCACATGCCCCCTCTCAAATTATCGCTTTTTGTATTTTAGTAATGTTTAACAATATATATATTTCTAAATTCATTTCAATTTCTAAAATTAATGCTTGGATCGTTGGTGTTGTAGCACGTCTTTCTTGTGCACGACTCAGGTCCGAGTCTACACTTTTATGTTGTCAGTTCGTTCTTTTTTTTTTTTTGTGTTTTTCATTGTAAGGTTTCTGCTTTTCTTACATATTTGTATTAGAATATTACAAAATAGTTCAAAAGTCATTGGTGCTTCATTGGTTTGAGGGTGTATGAAATAAGGTAACTTGCTTGTATGGTCGTTTGGTCTTGAGTTCAAAACTCACTAGTGTTACGATCTTTTGTCTTTATTCTTTTTCTTTCATTTTTGATTTTCGTGCATAATGTCTAGAATTTAGTGTCTAAATATTTTAAATAATTTAAAACTTCATTTTATTTTAAAAATAATAATTAATTTTTTTTATTCTTTGTTTATATACTTTAAGTGGATAATACTATAATGGTTTCTTAATAATAATTTGGGAATAAATATTACTCTTTTTTTATTTTTTATTTTTTTATTTTTATAATTATGGTAATAAATATTACTTAACATGGTATATCAATTTATTTAAAAATTGGGTAATTGCAAACAGATAGCACTTTTAGGGCTATGAATTAAGTGTATAACAACATTTTAAAAAGAATTTGCAATTATACCAAAATCTATGTGATAACCCTATCTCGGATTCCTGGATTCAAGGGTGCTAAGGGGGTATCAACTTAGTTGAGATTCCCGGGTGCATCTCTTGATCCTTAGGGTACTTACATTATTTATTTATTTATTTATTTTTTAAATGGAAACCAACCTCTTCATGAATTAATGAAATGAGACTATTGCTCAAAATACAATATAGATAATCAATGAGCGAAAATAACCTAGGGATCAAGAGATGCACCTGAGATATCAACTAGGTTCACCCTCTTAGCATCCTTGTCATATCCATTAAAGTCCTCATCATATACATTATTTGTATCTCTTTCTTATAATTTCAGCATTAGTCTCATTTCATTATTTCAATGAAGAGACTTGTTTCCATTTAAAAAAAAAAAAAACTCTATCTTGGATAGATTTCTATTAGATTCATGAGATTTCAATTTTGTATTCGATATGTTAGGCATATATATTTTTTAAAAATCCATTGTTATATTAGAGAATTTAATCTATCTCTAATTCAACACGATAATTATACTGTCGTATCTAACAGATACGTGAATCTTAAAAGATATTAAAAAAGTTGAAAATTGATGTATAATAGAACATTTAATTTTTTAAAATTTTGAATGTGTCTCATCGGAAGTTTGGGGATTTATTACACATATTTAAAGTATAGGGATATACAAATCTAGATTTACATTCAACCTTATTTGAATTGTGCTCCCGTGACATATATTCTTGGATTCGTCACTGTCGTCAGTGGTGTTCTATGTTGCTTGGGACAATGAGCCAAGTAACGAATTGAATCTTCTTAATGATCTTTAGCTTCCACAAAGAAACATGGCCATAGGAAACTGCCAAATTGATCTGATTTCAACCCAAACTGTTGACCATGATGGTGCTACTTCTTATCTTAATTTGAAAATGCATGTAGGTGTCCATAATGGTCATCTCGTGGTTTCAAGACTTGATTCTATTTCCTGTAATCCTTTTTTGGAATTGTATTTTTGGAGTACCAGTCTCTTTTCATTATATCAATGAAAAGCTTGTTTCTTGCTTTAAAAAATTTGATGTGATAGGTAATGTGTGAAAATTGATTATGTAAGTGATGTTCCATATTTTAGATAGCCAGGTGCGCTTACTGATCCCCGTTCTCTAAGTTGTAACTAGCTCTTATGTATCTTTGTACTTTGAGCATTTGTCTCTTTTCTTTTCATTACATCAATGGAAGGTTTTGTTTCTGTTTAAAAAAAAAAGTGACGTTCCATATGATGTCAACCTAGGAAGCACGGACACTGACACGCGACACACACGACATGACGACACGCAAATTTCTAGAAATGTAGGGCACTACACGTTGGGGACACGTTATATTTTTTATATATTTTTTTAAAAACTAATATATGTGAAATGTAGTACACGACACATCCGGTGAGAGGTACCAAGCAGCAGAGAGTGAGACAGAGAGAAGGTGAGAGGTACCGAGCAAAAGGGTGAAAGGGTGGCTGCATAGGGTTTGGAATGTTGGTTGTCGTGGGTTTTGATATTTTAAACATTAAAATAATAAAATAATTAAAAAAAAACAAAGAAGTGTCCCGCGCGTGTCCTCACGTGTCTCCAGCGTGTCCCAAAGTGTCCTTGCGTGTCCCAGCGTGTCGAACATAAAAAAAAAAAAATAGGACACGAAATTTCGCGTGTCTGACACGTTTCAGGCACGTGTCGGTGTCGGACACGTGTCCGACACTGACACTTCATCCAAAATGAAGTGTCCGTGCTTCCTAGATGTCAACTTATCATTTAAATTGAAATGAAGGGTAACAATGATCTTATCTATTTACAATTGAATTTGTATTGCAAATAATGTCACACATGCCTTCTGTCATTTTAATTTCCAACCATCATTTAAGAGAAAAAAATTATCCTAGGATTTTCTCCAAAGCAAGATGAATCTATTCGAAGTCATTGTAATCTGCTTCAAAGTTTAGAGCTAGGGTCTGCCCTATTGAAAATTGATTGAATTTATTTGACTTCGATTGCAGTTGTATCAGGGATGGCAATCAATATGGAGCTGTTTGATGCATGGACTGCCCATGTTTAGTCATGTGTTTGTGGTGGTAAGTTCATGTTTGTTGTTGCATCGTTGGAAGAGGAAACAATCTATTTGCCAGATACTCTGTAAAGGATGCCATGAACAATTGGTTTTTGTTTTATTTATGGAAAGTTTGAGATGTCCGGGTGCACCTACTGATCCTTACTACTTTTTTGGATATTTAGTTTCATTGTAATTGAGCTGAAAAGTTCTGTTTCCGTTTAAAAAAAAAATTTATGGAAAGTTTGTTATGCAATGGGTTTTCAGCTTTATGATACTAATTGAAGCTTTTCAATTATCTGACCAGTTTTTTCTTTCTTTCTTTCTTCTTTTCTTTTCTTTTTTTCCTTTTTTTTTTCTCCCTTTATATACAAATGAACTCATTAATGGTGAAAGGCCAAAAGAGTTACCAAAACAGATCTCCAATTTTTCATCTTTGAAGACGGAGAATAGCTATGAAATATTTTCTAGTTTAGACATCTAGATGAATGTAAGTGATAGAACCTCCCAAATCTGTAGTAGGCTTTTCCCCCTAAAACATATTAAAAAATTCACATCTAATCCAATCTTCTTGAAACAATGCACAAAAATTGTTTACTTGTTACTTTCAAGTATCTTTAAGCTTTTACCAAAAGAACGTTGAAATGGGTTAAGAAATTCTAGGACAGGGCAAAATAAGATGTGATTGGTATCATTCAAGCTCTTTTCCAGTGACAACACTGTTAAGAATTGAGGTATTCTCTGGGGTTTCTCTTCTGGGTTTTCCCGTGACAACTCCTTGAACTCAAATCTCTGCTAAGAATTGAGTTACATAACTCCTTGCAGAGAGCTGGAATAAGAATAAGGTCTTTTCGGGATTAGAATCTTACTACTGTTATCAACAAGTCTTGTTCATCCAATCCTACCTTGAAGCAGAAACAAATTTCAGTTTACCAATGACATCTTTCTTTATTGGCTTCTTCCAACAGAAAGTTTCTTATGCATGTATCAATCTTAGACACTACCACCTTCGGAGCATGAAAGACGAGGAGATAATAAACTAGTAGGCAAGCAAGGATCAAAGTGAGGCAATCTCCTTTTGACTTTTGAGATAGGATCAAAGTGATGCTTCACCACAATGATGTCTTACTTAGATGATAAATTGGTAGTCAAACGAGGATCAAAGTCAGCCACCCTCTTGGTTGTTCATATCCTTAGTAGATTTTTACCTATACAAGTGGAAAATAGGTTTTAAGGTCTTGAACGATAGAGTCTATTTATCACACCTACAGTTCGCACTCTTTTCTTTTGTTTAGGTCCAAAGAGCTCCTTTAAAAATTTGAATAGGCTTATGTCGGATTTGTAGGGGTGTGAAGAGGTTTTCAAATGAGGTGTGAGATATTTTATGATTTAACACTACGTGGGCCAGTGGGCGTTGATCTCTCCACTTTTTGGTAACTATTAGATAAGTCTTACTCTTTGGATTGGAGTCCATTTCTTAGTTAATTTTAAGATTTTAGGATTTTTTTGTACGCCCCTTTATATTCTTTCATTTTCTCAATGAAAGCTTAGTTAAGCGTTAGCTTGATCACCCAAAATGTTTATACGCATACATTTTAATGCTATTCTATATTAAAGTTGACTGTATTTGAGAATCAATGCAGGCGGAAGCTGCTCTGTTGCTTCTTGGAAAAATAATTGAACGAGTGAGTTCCTGAAAAATTTACTTTCTTGTTTTTTCTGTTGATTAGTTAGGTTGAGTCTTTCTACTGTATTGTTTACATCTTAGAACATTCTAGTTGGCTCAGTGTCCCTCATGTAGCCAGCTTCTTTGTTCAGGATTTAATGAAGACGTGTGTGATTCCTCAAGATGTTTGGGAACATTTATTTTTCAAGCGAATGCCGTCAATGTGAGTTGCTTTCATTTTTTACCCTTTTTTAGTCCTATTGGAGACCTTTTGAATCCTCTAGCATTTCGGCCCTTTTTCAAATTAACATATTATTTAAAATTATAATTATGACTATTATTAAAAAAAGGGCAAATCGCAAAAACCACCCTTAAAGTTTGAATTTAACAAATCAAGTCCTTAAACTTCTACATTGGTAAAAATTGGGTCCTTCTCCCTGTTAAGTACAAACTCCGATAACCATGCTTGTTTAAAAATAAAAAAAAAAAATGGTCCTGCGATGTGACACTTTGGAGGTTTAAAACACATGAAAAAAAGAAATGAAGAAATTAGAAGACATTCCTCAGTTATCCTCCTCCATCCTCCTCTATCTCCTCTATTTTTTCTTCTCTCTTAGACCTCACCATCGCTCCATATCTGAAACGGCAAGAAACTTGCCATCTTTTTTTTGGTCTTTTTTGAGTAATAGGGGAAGACGATTGTTTCTGGGTTGAAACAGTTGTAGGAGGGGTGGGTTTGTAGAAGAAGATGGGAAGAGGTAGGTTTTTGTTTAGATTAAAGAAGAAGATAAGGTTTTTTTTTTTTCTTTTTTGAAACAAAGATAAACAAAGATAAGGGAGTTAGGGAAGAAGAAGAGATGAGATAAGGTTTGTTGGGGAAGAAGAAGAACGGGAAACCCTTTTCAAAATTAAAGAAGAAGATTGTGTTGGGCAGTGGCCAGCGACTTTGCCCAAGAAAGAATGGGAAATAATTTTTTTTTTCTTTGCATCATTGACCACATGGTTCCATGATAGTATATAGTAAAATATCTGGAATGAAATGATTTTAGTTTCAAAGTTTAAATGTTTATTTTTGTTGAGGATCCCACATTGGAAAAATCAATGAATCTCACAATGTTTATAAGATAGATAGGCAACTCCTCTTATTGTCCATTGGTTTTGAGATGAAACTTCATGTTATTAAAAATGGTATTAGAGACCATGAAGTCCAGACGGGCTTTTGGTCCAAGAATGGTGAACTCAAATAGGCACCATCTTGAGGGGACATGTTGAGGATCCCACATCAGAAAAATCAATGGACCTCACAATGTTTATCAGATAGATTACTCCTCTCATTACCAATTGGTTTTCAGATGGAACCCATGTTATGGAACAATTTTCATGGAAAGTTGATAAAAAATGTGCAATACACATTTGATTGAAATGAGGACACAAAATCTGGTGCATAAGAGATGGGTTTTCATAATTCCGATCAAACTTTGCATGTTTGTAGTGTTATTCTAATTTCATGGTCATGAATTATGATGCCATCTCAGGAATCGAAACTTTAGACTCTGTGCTAGTCATATTTCACAGGATTCTGGGTAGAGTGCCATCTAATTATGTGATTATGGCTGTCTTGCAGATCTGCTTTGTACTTAATATCCTGTTACTTCTCGAGAAAAGGGTCTCAAGTAAGTTGCACTTGCTGGAATTTCAGCCTCTGCAGTCTGCATATGCCACTTGATCACTATTTACTTTTCAATGCTCAGACTGCAATTCTCCATTTGTCCAATAGCTGTGATTGCTCTATCTTTGGGTTTTCAATGCTTTTGGTTTCTTAAGAAAATGGTCTCAAACAAGTTGCTTTAGCTTCCTGATCACTATTTACTTTGTAATGCTCAGACTGTCAATTTGGTTTTTTTTGTTTTTTGATAAGAAACAAGGGTATATATTCATCAGCAGAACCAAAAGAACAGTCTAAGGGCAGGGGGTCGATGGAACTCCCTCCCATAAAACTAAACAAGAAGAGCCCTCCAATTGTTAATAATCATAAGAAGGCTATAATTCAAAAGAATTTGGTGTAATTTGTGCACCACCAAGAGGTTGTATTCTAAACAAGAGCCCAAAAAGAATCAAAAGACATAAGCTTATCTTGAAACATCCTACTATTCCTTTCTTTCCAAAGACACCACAAAAGCGCACGAGTAGCAATTCTCCAAAAGGATTTTGCTTTTCCACAAAAGCTTCCACCATCCAATCATCAATCTTCTTTGGGGGTAAGTTTGTTATGGCTTTTGTTTGGAAAGAAATGCAAACAACAGAGTGTTCATACTTTTGTGGACTTGAAAATTCGTAGATGGTCAAACGAGTGAAAATCAATATTAATGGGAAGAAATGGGCTTGATTAGAAGAACTTATGCTCTAATATCATGTTAATCCACCATTGAACCCAAAAACCTTAAGTTGATGGGTTACAATAAATTTAATTATATCACTATTTCAACTAATAAGACTTTTTTTTTTTTTTTTTTTTTTTGGTAATCAATGAAATGGTTTTTGTTTTTGTAAAAGGACCAGGAATTGGTTTACAATCTTGTTAACAATTTATCATAATTAAGAATTCAATCAAAATCATAGATGTTCTCATCATAGCACAATATTCTTAGACATAACCTTCCCATCTTCTTAAATTTAATTATTCTTAAAAAGGACTTAGTAAAAGTCTTTCAGGAATTCTACAGAAGGGGCATTCTAAACAATTCCATATTGGAAACGTTTGTTTGTCTAGTCTCGAAGAAGGAGAACGTGAATAAGGTTAAAGACTTGAGACTGATTAGTCTCATCACGAGCGTGTACAAAATTCTTGCAAAAGTGTTGGCTAATCGGCTGAAAAGGGTGCTCTCGTCGACTATCTCTGACTCGTAAGGGGCTTTATGGCGGGAAGACAAATCTTGGATCAAGCCCTTTGAGCTAACGAGGCGATTGAGGACTACAGAGCTAGAAAGAAGGAAGGTATGCACTTCAAGATCGATTTCAATAAAGCTTATTATCATATGGATATAACTTTTTGGACAAAGTTTTGGAGAGGAAGGGATTTGGTTATAAGTGGCTGATGTGGATGTGAGGCTGCCTGGGGAACATGAGTTACTCTTTCCTCATTAATGGGAATATAAGGGGCAAAGTTGTGGCTACGAGATGCCTCAGGTAAGGAGACCTCGTTTCCCCCTTTCTTTTCCTCCTTGTTGTGGATGTCTTATGTAGGATTGTGAGTAAGTGTATCGCTTGCAATGTCATTGAGCCTTTTGAGGTGGGGGAGGATAGGACCCCCCCTTCCCATCTTCAATTTGCCGACAATATGCTTTTCTTCTGCTCTGGCAAGGAGAGCTCATTCTTATTGTTGAATCATGTTCTTGCCTCTTTTGAGGAGATGTCGGGGGTGAACATTAACGGGGGGAAATGTAGTGTTGTGAGAATCAATTGTGAGGAGGACAAGCTTAGGAGATTGGCTGATTGGGTTGGGTGCGATGTTAGTAGCCTTCGCTCCATATATCTTGGTCTTCCTTTTGGAAGAAATCCTAAGTCTGTCTCTTTGGGGGATCCCATGGTGGAAAAAGTTCAGAAAAGGCTTGCCTCTCGGAAAAAAGATTTTTTTTTTCTCTAAAGCAGGTAGGCTTACCCTCATCAGGTCTATTTTGAGTGGTATTATTGTTTATTACTTTTCTCTTTTTAGGGCTTCGTGTGAGGTGTGAAAGTGTTTGAAGAGGTTGATGCTGGACTTTCTCTGGGAAGGGGTTGAAGAAGGTAAAGACAAATGTTTTCACTTAGTTAGAAGGGAGACTATTGAGAGACTAGTTTCCCTGGGTGGGTTGGTAATTGGAAATCTTAGGATGCGTAACAAAACCTTTTTAGCCAAATGATTATTGCGCTTTTCCTCTTGAGCCCAACTCTCTATGGCGAGGGATCATTGCAAATAAACATGGTCCCTATTCTTTCGAATGGGTGTCTAAAGGGATTAAAGGTACCCACTGGAATTTGTGGAATGATATTTCGAAAGAGTTCCCTTCTTTTGCTCATTTGGTGCATTGTGTGGTGGGGGAGGGGAGAGATACATACTTTTGGGAAGATCATTGGGTAGGGGAGAGACCTTTTTTGTGTTCCACTTGTCGTCTCTCAAAAATAATTTTGTCGTTGACTTTCTTGTGTGTTATGGGAGCTCTTGTTCTTTTTATTTTGAGTTCCATCGTTCTCTTTCCGATCGGGAAACAATGGATGTGACTGCTTTACTTTATTTACTCGAGGGCCACCCCTTTAGGTTGGGGAGAAGAGATGTTAGATTTTGGAACCCTAATCCTTTGGAAGGGTTCTCGTGTAAGTCTTTCTTTCATTGCTTAGTTGATCCCTCCCCTTTAGGTGAGTCGAGCTTTTCGGTGCTTTGGAGGATAAGGTCCTTAGAAAGTTGAGGTTCTTTACTTGGCAAGTTCTTCATGACTATGCAAACACGTTGGACAAGCTTGTCAAGAAGATGCCTACGCTTGTTGGGCCTTTTTGTTGTATTCTTTGTTAGAAGGCGGAGGAAGACCTGGACCATATCCTTTGGTGCTGTGACTTTGTGAGTGGTGTTTGGGATTCCTTTTTCCAGACGTTTGGCATGTTGACTATTCGTCACAGAGACGCTAGTGCTATGATCGAGGAGTTGCTCCTCAGTTTGCCTTTTGGGGAGAAAGGCCGGTTTCTTTGGCGTGCTGATGTTTGTGTAGTTTTATGGGTGTTGTCGGGGTGAGAGGAATAGCAAGGTGTTTAGGAGAGTGGCGTGGGATCCTAGGGAGCTTTGGTCCCTTGTTCGCTATCACGTTTCCATTTGGGCTTCAATTTCTAAGATCTTTTGTAATTTTGCTATAGGAATGATTTTGCTTAGTTGGAGTCCCTTTTTGTAGAGGGAGTCCCTCCTTTTTGTGGGCTTGGTTTTTATATGTCGGTGTATTCTTTATTCTTTCTCAATGAAAGTCGTTATTTTCATAGAAAAAAAAACATTCCTATGGGAAAAAAATAGGAAGAAAAATCCTAAGCAAGTACTTAGTCAAACTCTTCTACAAAGTTTATTCAGAAGTAAAAAGGCTGTTTTTCCCTTCTCCATTGATTAGTCAAGATATGTAGAGCAGACAGACATACTTAAAGCTGCACAATGGGTGGATGTATTTACCGTTCATGTAGTATAGATTTTCCTTTCCTTGAAATTCTTTTATTTCTAATTTTTTCTTAATATTGAGTTAGACGTTTGAAGATGTGCCATGTTGTTCTGGTGGTTTTTTGATATTATATATGAGATTAGATTGAGGAATGAACTCCTGACTCATGGATTTTGTTGTTGTTATTATTATTATTATTATTATTATTATGATTATTATTATTATTATTATTATTTTATATATTTTTGTCATTCAGGGTGACCTTCGGGACATTTTCCATCTTAGAAAAAATCTTCTGAGAGCAGTTCTAGGTCTTCTTAACTTGAAGGTTTATTCCTCTTACTTTCTGATTTCTGAGTTTTGAATTTTGAACTTTTTCAATATTTTTATAATGGCTGAACCTTAAATATGTAGCAGTTAAACAGCTAATAGGTCAATCATTAAACTTACTCATTGGTAGCATTTCTGTTTGCTGGAGAGGGAGAAGAAGAGGAAGGATGAAGAGGCAGAAAGAGGAGAGACAAAAAAAGAATATTGACTTTTTTATTTTAATATTTTTTTAATAAATATTGAGTCCCATGTGAGCTTTTTGTTAGTAATTATTAATTAATAGAAAACTGGCGCCATGGACCAAAATGCTACGAAAATCAGACCTCCAGGGTTAAAATATCGAGTTTAAAAACTCAAGAGACTAAAATGCTACTAAACTCAAATCTCATGGATCTAAAGTGTAATTTTTGTGAGAAGAATTATGCATTGGTTTTACACCAATGCTTGAAGTTAAGCCTGCTTGTTGAAGTTTTTTTTGGATACGATACTTGTTGAAGTTAATAGTGGATTTAGTTAGATATTTGTCATAAATAGCTTACTTATAAAGGCTTTTTTTACATGTCTATTACTCTCTCTCTCTGTAGTATATTCTTGCCCGCATGTGGCACGCACAAAAACTCACAATGTCTGATTTCTTGAAATTGTATTATTAGATATACGAGATTAAATACACTTGCTAAGGACATCGTGAATTGTTTGCTGACAACTGCTTCTGCTTTATGTAGGAGGTTGCTAGCTTCAATGAGCAGTTGATATTCTTGTTGCCTGCAGCTGTTCATGCTCTTTGTGCGGGTTGTGCTCCTTCAAGAGATGTTACAGGGGTTGTAGATGAATGTTTGAAGAAAGATGTGGTTTGATAATAGTATCTTTCCCCTAAAAATTAAAGATAGATTAAAGGATTTTCTTGGTAATAGAAAATTAATTGTATTTGCAGAAAGAAACTTATCAAGATTGGTCGGATGAAATTTTTGAGTGTTCAGTGGAAATTGTGGCCAAAATACATCTTGGTTCTAGTGTTAAGGTGGGGTTTTCTTGTTTGTCCTGTTTTTGAAATAATACCTATGTAGTTTTTCACTTTGTCTATAATTGTTGGTTCAGATATGCCCATCCCGAGTCCTTAAGGCTATTCATTTGCCTCGTCAGATCAGAGATCCATTGTTGGATGAAATGGAGACTTCTGTTCTTGGAGCATTGATTGATGTGGAGAGGGAAAAAGTTCTTCCATCGAATATCTTCATTTTATGTGCTTTATTGGCAAACTTCATTGATGGTTCAACATTGATAAGGTTCTCATCATCTTCTACATCCAAGATCTTTCTTATCCACTTTGTTTTTTTTGTGTTTGCTTGTTAGAAAAGAAAACAGACATAATTTCCATTAATACTTGAAAAGTTAAATAAAGCACAAGAAACAAGACTACAAATAGAAAATACTAATCACATTTTCATGAAACTATCAAGATAAGTTATCAAAGGGACCTACCAGTCATGAACTTTTTTCTTTGATATGAGATTACACGTGCCAGCTTACATACGAATCTAGCTAACATTTATGATGTTCTTGCCTCCATTTTTTGTTGGACATTCCCCAAGAATCAAATCAAAGTTTTTATTATAAATCAAAAGTTATGAATACAAGATGACAATTCTCTGTTTATATAGAATTGGAGACAAACTAATCCTAGTCCTAATTAATCAAAAATAATTAATCCTAATCTTAATTAACCAAGGAAACTAATCTTAATCCTAATTCTAATTAATTAAGGAAACTAATTCTAATCCTAGTTTTAAAGGTTGATGAAGTGTTGATTTTAAGCTTCTATTGAGTTCTGATGTAGCCTAAAAGATAAAGAGAAAGAAATCTTTAACAATAAAACCAAAGTCTTTATTATGAATCTGTTAGGTACTTAAGCACCTTGGAGAACCACACCCCAAAAGCTAGCTATTGAAGTGGGAGAGCCAAGCCACTTAACTACCATATTAGTCATCCCATTCTAACCAATGTGGGACAAAGGTAGCCCATACTATCTTGGTTCCTAACAATACCCCATCCTCGGAAAGCCGTTGTCCCGGCGGCTACTCCGACGGTACTTCACTCGGCCATACCTGGTCAGAACCCTCCGTCGGTTCCACTCCAGAACGTCAACAACCGTCTTTGATACCATTGTTAGGTACTTAAGCACCTTGGAGAACCACAACCCAAAAGCTAGCTATTGAAGTGGGAGAGCCAAGCCACTTAAGTACCACATTGGTTATCCCATTCTAACCAATGTGGGACAAAGGTAGCCCATACTACCTTGGTTCCTAACAGAATCAAAAGTTATACAATACAAGAGAGGAATCCTCTATTTATAGAGAATTGGAAAGCAAATTAATTATAATCCTAATTAATCAAGGAATTAGTTTGAGAAGAATACTAATTTCTTATCTCATTCACTAGGTCAGATAGCCTTGTAAAGATACAAATTAGACAATCTAGGGTTAGTAACAAACTAAGAGAAAAATCTATAAAATAACCAATTACCTAAAAAACCTAGATACATAAAGATGCACTTAAATGGTATCTACAAAAATAAAAACAAATCTACAACAATAAAATAATAAATAAATAAATAAATACACAATTATTCTATACTCCCCCTCAAGTTGGTCATAGATGTCATGCATACCCAACTTGCTTATGAGTTCATCAAAAGTTGGTTTAAACAATCCTTTAGTCGGGATATCCGCTGTCTGGTCTTTGGAAGGGACAAATGGAAGCTTTCGAGTATCCAGCTAATTTTAACTTGGGACCTTTAATGTGTCATTGAAATGTTGAAAAAATCTCATTTTACTTCCCGCGGCAGCTTTTTTTTTTCCTTGGTACTTGTGTAGCCGTACTCCTCTCATGTGTGTTTTACTTGCATCAACAGGCAATGGGAAAAAGCGTCTTTGTTCATTTCCAGATTGGGCCGCTACATTTTAGAAATGATGAATCATTCTGTTAGTGTAATCCAAGGGTACTGCAGGGATATTAAACGTCTCAATTTCATTGGCTCTGATTCCTTCCTTGACATAACGAGCTCTGTTGTCACATCCTTCAGAAGTTTTGCTTCTAGTTCTATTTTCAACATGGAAACAAGTCATAAAGTTCTGGATGTTGATCTGTCTGGTGCATTCAATCTTTCAATGAAAAATCTTTTGAAAGCACTTTCTCACCTCTATCAAGAATATTCTATATCCAATAAGAATCTCCGTTCTGAGGTAATCTCGAAAGATATTGATGCACCTGTTTCTCCTTCGGAGAATTTACCCCCGGCTGATGCTGAAGTGAGTAGAATTTTGGATATAGAATTGGATGTGAATAATGACCCCAATGACATGGATGTTAAAAGGAGTATGGCGCCTGGCATGCTTTCGGCAACTGTTTGGAAGTTGAGGATGATATCACTTATTTCAAGTTTTTCCTCAGTTTTGCTTGAAGCTACATGGGAAGTTCTGTTTGCACTCCTTGAGAATGAATGTGATTCAAAGGTGCATAGAACATTCACTGATAAGTTAATATTATCATGCTTTCTCGTTATAGGTGTTTTTACTCGTATATTTTTTCTTTTTAGGTATGCGAAGAGATTATGTACCATCTCAGTCAAAATATCTTGTGGTCGTCTTCGGAAAAAGTTCTGAACTTGGTAAAACTAATCAGCGAATGCATGACGCTGTTTCTTCGCAAATCTGCTAAGAAGTTGAAAAGTTTGCAAGTGTTAATGGTGACAGTATTTTCTTCTTGTTTTCTTTGCAGATGAATATAATGGATAACCTGATTAGTACAAAGGTAAATCTTAAGCTGGATTTGTCTAGCTCACTAGATGCTGCTGGTGGTTTACTTAGGAACCTTTCATCCTTGCATGGGGATGTAAGTAAGAATGGTGGTCGATTTCTTAAGGATTCACAATTTGAGAAGGTAATTTTTGGATCTTGTTTCATTTGAAATCCCATCGTAAATAAACACTAAATTTCATTTAGTATTTTTTTGCACTCCTAAATTGTACTCCAATGGTTATGTACAAATCTTATTACTCTTATATGCTTGTATTAGAACATTTACTAATTATTCTATTCAGACATTTGCTTATATTAGAACATTTTTATTTTCTCCGTTTAAGTTTTGTTTAGTCTCTTTTATCTTATTACTCTTCTATGCTTTTTGATATCATGTATTTTTGAGCATTAGTCTCTTTTTATTTTATCAATGAAAAGTCTTGTGTCCTATTAAAAAAAAAAAAGGAAAAAAAAGGTGGTTCTGTACAAATCTATGGACAACTTCCGTAAAGAATTGAATGACTCGATGATAAAGCAGAATTATGCCCAAATCTTGTTTTCATTTTTTTGATGCTCTTCCATCAAATGTTATGGATCCTACATCCAACGTGGGGTAGAGATCTAAGAACATTATATATATATATATATATATAAAGAAAAATGGAAAAAGAAGTAATTAGAAAAGAAGATTATAACTATGGCCCCATTAAGTTTTTGTGATCAGATCATTGTTCCACAAAAGAGGTTAGTAGATATGTCTCCAAAAGTTCTGTAGTTCCTCCCCAACCAAAGGGCCCACAACAGCGCTTGTGACAATACCAGCTTTTACTTTAAGCGGGCAACCTCAAGAAGCCAATCATTGTTTTGTCTGGGAAAGCAAATAGATATGTCAAACATCTTTAAAAGGAGGGCCCAGAAATTCGAAGCAAAAGAACAATTGAGGAAGAGGTGGTTCAAAGATTCTCCATCTCTCAAGCAAAGATAGCACGCTGAAGGAGAGATTGTTATATGTCTACATTTTCTTTGCATCTTCTTGCGAGTATAAGGCCCCTTTGAACTAAAGATCCAAGGAATCGTTTTGAGAATGTTGATCGGCTCTTTGAGATGGTTTCAGGCCTCAATATAAATCACCATAAGTCTGAATATTTTGGTCTCAATATGGAAAATGAAAAGTTGCTCACTTTAACCAACAAATTTGGTTGCAAAGTTGGGTCTTGGCCTACTGTTTATCTTGGTCTTCCCCTAAATGGTAAGCACAAAACCAAAACCAAAGCCTTCTGGGAGCCAATGATTGAGAAGGTGGAAAGAAAGCTCCTCTCATGGGAAAACAATCACCAATCTTCCAACTTATTTTTTGTCCATCTACAACACCAAAAGCCTCACATGGGATATGACAGGCCAAGGCCTTCCCAAAAGGATATGACAGGCGTCCATCTCAAAAACATCACATAGGATTTAATCCTTGTATTGATTCCCAATAGATAGGGTCACCTAACAAGTTTCATTAATTAAAGCCTCACCTCCTTTCTTTATCCTAGAAACCTTATAAGGATTTGGGTGTGGGTCAACTTTAAGCTTTAAAGCATTTACCAACTTCTTGGAGACTATATTTTCGTTGCTGCCACTATCAATTATATTGTTAAATACCTTGCCTGCGTGCATCTTGTTCTGAATAATGTATGTCTTTGATCCTGAATATCGGTTTTAGGTGTTAATAAGATTTTCTGAACTATGCAAGACAATTGGTCACCATCATCAGGTCCTAAATAGGAGGCTTCTGCATTATTGTCTAGCCCTTCTTGATATTCTTCCTTTTCCTCAGCATTTACTCCTGCCGCTTTATTTTCATGGCTAATCTTTATATAGTTGTATTTGCAGTTTGCAATTTCTTTTTTTTGCATACTTTGGGAGGAGTTTGTATCTTTGAACTTTTATTTCTTTTTATTATATCATTGAGGAGTTGTTTCTTTTAAAAAAGGAGTTGTTTTGGGTGTCTGATGAAAAAAAAACAAGAGTTGTTTCTTTTCAAAAGGAGATAAATTTAAGAAAAAAGGATAGTAATTATATTTCTTTATAAAATCCAATCCTTTTCAAGGTAATCTCCATTGCCATTTGAGGAGTAGAACATCTCTTTGGTAGGGGGACCCAACTCCAAGGTTACTCTCCTATAAGGGGAGAGAAGTCCAATCCCATTTTGCATTAATTTCTTCCATCCTAAAAGACGTTTCTAATAAGCTTTTCCATTCCTTAATCACTCCTGTGGGTACCTTAAAGGAGTGAAGGGTAGAATTGTGACATTGTTATAGACCGATTAACCCATTGTTAATTGGCCTCATCAATCGGCTCTCCTAGGAGAGGAGTAAGGTGAACATTGAAAGATTATTTAAGAAATTTTAGTGCTTTATCTATTACCATTCAGTGTCATTTGATGGATGGAGAAAAGTTAAGTGATTTAGGTTTACATGGGATGACTTCTGATGGCCAAAACTTGGTTTAATTGTAGTGCACGTCTCAAGTAATAGTATAGTTAAAACGGTCTTGGCCGAGTATCGTTCTCAGGGAATTAGATTGATAATCTTTTATCTATGTTAGAGATCGTTCTAATTTTATTTAGGGGGCCAACTTGTGATGCAACTAAAATAAATTAGGCTAAGAAAGCAATAAAAGTGATCAAGTATGGAGATTATTAGCAAAGAGCCGTTCTAGGGAATAAATTTCATTCATGGAATTACTAAACTCAATTGTTTTAACTCTTGAACAAATTAACACAACACTTAGATCTAGAAGTCTTTTATCCGGATTGTCCCTTTCGAGAGCAAGCTTTTCTTTCACTTAATTACTAACTACTAATCTCTAGAAGCTAGACCACAACACTTGTTCTTTGATTGCAGTTATGCAAGAAATTTCTGGCAACGACTGTTTGGGTATTTTAATATGTGCTGGGTTTGCTGATTTTGGTTGGTCCAAAGCTTAAGTCGATCCCAAAACTACTATGGAATAACGCGGTCAAAACATTGCTTGCAGAAATTTGGTGTGAAAGGAACCAAAGAGTTTTTCACGACAAGTCAACGTCTTGGTTAGATCGGTTTGAGATTGCTCGGTTCAACGCTTCCTCTTGGTGCTTCCTCTCCAAAGATTATGCAGATTTCTCAATCCAAGATATTAGTCTAAATTGGAAGGCATTTATTTTTCCAGCTCAATAGTTTGTGCTCTTCAATGGGTCTTATGCTTTAGATTAGATTTATTCTAGTCTCGGCTGTTTGTAGTCTTGTGGGTTGTACTGAGCATTTGCCCAAGGTTGTAGTCTTAGTATTCCATTTGTTCTGGCAGTGGTTTTTATTTGTAATTCCTTTTTGTTGTGCCCCATTGTATTTGGGGAGTTTTCTTGTATGGTTGAACTGCTAATTGGCCTTGCCTTGTGCTGTTTTTTCTCTCTGATTTTGATTGGATATGATGAGAGTGCTAAGGAGGTGTCGACCTAGTTGAGATGTCTGGGTGTACTCTCTGATCCTGCTCTTGTATCCCTCATTGTAACTTGAGCATTAGTCTCAATTCATTATTTCAATGAAGAGACTCGTTTCCTTTTCAAGCAAAACATTAAGACTCTTCATCAACAATCTCTATTGTTATTTGAGTACTCTAGTGTGTTCAAACGATAGTCTAGCATGCATGATCTAATCTAAAGCCTACTCGTTAAAGCAAAATTTTTATCATGAAATCATTCAAATATTGATCAGACATTCAAAAGCATTAAGAATGGTCATGCTAGAAAGTATTAATGTATTAAATTCAAGATCCACAAAAATGTTTAGCAATACTCCATAAAATCCATCTAACTCTAAAACAATGAGAATTTGGCCTAACATGGCTTCCATAGACAGAACCATAATTAGAATGCAAAAATACAGAAAATAAACCAAGATACAAAAAGGGAAAGAAGCCATTATTCAGTGTTCCGATCCCGTCTCCATGATGGAATTGACCCCCCTGTTAGATGATATTAAATAAATATGCCTTCACCCATGAGCTTAAGCTTTTGGGTCAATCGGTGATTTAACATGATATCAGAGTGGGTGGTCCAGGAGGTCCTGTGTTCAAACCCCTGCATTTTTGTAATTAAATTTGCCTTTACCCACTAGCTTAAGCTTTTGGGTCAATTGGCGATTTAAGATGGTATCAGAGCGGGTGGTCCAGGATGTCCTGTGTTCAAGCTCCTACAATGTTGTTTCCTCCCCATTTAATATTGATTTCCACTTGTTTGGCTCTTCATCATATTTCAAGTCTACAAGTGAGGGGGAGTGTTAGATGATATTAAATAAATATGCCTTCACCCATGAGCTTAGGCTTTTTTGTCAATCGATGATTTAACACCCCCAACACTCTTCAATTGACTCCAGCATCATGGACCTCGTTTCTCTGCTCCAAACACTCTCTCTAGGCCTCTAAAACTCAAAAACTTGATGATAGTAGCCGGCCGAAAACCCTAGATTAAATAGGCAAAAGTTCTTCAAAATTGCCAAGCTTTCCTTAATTAACACCCCCGTGCCGCGACGTTCCTTGGTAGCTATGCAATGCTCTTGTGTAGCGCGGTGGCGCTGTGGGTTAATCTTTTCTTATTGGTTAATCTTTTGAATGTTTATTCCTCTGCTTTCAAAGCTTTATGGCATTCAAGTCTCAAGTTTTGTACTTTGCTAGAAGATTGGCAGCTTGGAGTTTTTTGTCTATTGGGTGTTGTATTAAGGATTGGTCTCCTTTATCTTTCATTTTGTTTGTTGATCCATTTTTTTATTGTATTTTCTCTTTTCTTTGTTTATTTCATTGTACTTTGAGCATTAGACTCATTTCATTAATTCAATAAAAAAAAAGATTACCCTCTACTTTAGGAATTTGATTGGTACGGCCCTCCCAGAACACACTCAGGGACATCTTATCCTACATCCTCACTGGCCATCCTTTCAAAAGGGAGAAGAAGGTGCTTCAATGCATCTCTCACATCTATTACTTTCTTATCTCTTAGTTGGTGTAAATTAAATTGAATCACCTTTTTGTAACTACAGTTTAACTAATCTCATGACCCAATTACTGAATCTTCCTCTTGGGATTGTACTTTTTATGCTTTTTTTTGTTATTTATTTTGTATCCTTGTACTTTGAGCAATTGTCTTTTTTCATTTAATCAATAAAAATGTGCGTTTCCTTTAAAAAATAGAAGAACCTTCTACCTAGGTAAACAACTAGTTAACTACTATCTAAAACAATTAACCATTCGAATGAAAATTACAAAATAGTTACTAAGCCTTGTCATTAAGTCTTTTGTCTTGCATTTTAATTTTTTTTTTTTGTATGGGTGGTTTCTTTGTATTTTGAGCATTATTAACTTTTCAGTATTTCAATGAAAACTTTGTTTCCTTCTCCAAAAAAAAAAAAAAATGAAAATTACAAAATAGTTACTAATTATGCTACATCACGATGGTTCTTTGAGATTTCTAATGGAGGGAGACGAACTCTCCAAGCTGGCTAGTCATTCAAAGAGCTTGACGTTACTGATGACTTGGACCCAGTTCAACAAGGTTCTTAGCAAGTAAAGAAGCTTAAGCTTCTGCTTGTGAATATTAGGGCAACGTCAGGCCCATACTGAGTTATTTTTTTATCAACTTTTATGAAATACCTGTCTTCAGAAGAAAATGAAAAATACACGGGCTTAATGTTTCTCGTCTTAATTTTTCTCAAATATTGTTGAAGACAATCTGATCAGTCAATTAAGTAATGCTAATTTTTAATTGCAGAACTTGGTTCAGATTGGAAAAGTAGTGAACAGGATTGCTGAAACTGACCTTCTTGACTGGTTGGGGCGTGTTAAGCTTATTGATTGCATTTGTGACTTTATTTTAATCAATCCAGAAATTGGGCAGGTAATCATTTTGATGCATGAGAATACATATCCTTATTTTTTATATTCCTAGCAAATTACTAGATGCCTGAACACTTTATTGAGTTCTTTCTCATTATACTACAAAATAATAGAATACAAAGAAAGGTCTGACGCCAACTTTTCAAAATGTACCAACACAAACCTAGCCTTTTCAATGTGTTTCTTTTGTTCAAATTGTATCAGGGGAGTTACTTGGTAGGGATGTTAGATTTTCTTGATATTTGATTATTTCTTTGTTGGAAATGATGAGAGTGCTAAGGGGGTGTCATCATAGTTGAGATGTCCGGGTGCACTTCTTTATCCACAAGATCTTTTGTTCTATGTATCTCTATTATGTACTTTGAGCATTAGTCTCATTTTATTAATTCAATGAAGAGGCTGTTTCTTTTTTCAAAAAAAACTTTATCCTCCCAGTTCTTTACTTTCTAATTCTGCTGTTCCAACCATTATTCATTCAGGCCTTTTCATTTCATCAATGAAAAATATTGTTTTTGTTTAAAAAAAAAACCATTATTCCTTCAGGCGACAACATGGGCTTTACTAGGTTTTCCCAAGCTTTTTCCTGCTTGTAAATTTTATTTATTGTCTTCTCTTTCAATCTCGCTCCTTTTTTTTTTTTTTTTTTTCATTTAACACTTCCATTCTTGCACACTGAACTGTATTTCCTAACAATTGATGTTATGATGGGATCTATCTAGACAATGATTGAAAGGTTATTTGTAATGCTGCGGGATCCTGAATATCGAGTTAGGTATTTCCTGGCGAAACGAATAGGCGTTCTCTTCCAGACATGGGATGGCCATGAGGAACTTTTCCAGGATATATGGTGGGTTTTTTTTGTTAATTTTTAAAATTATATTAATTCTTTTCGTCTATCAGTATTCTTCGTCTTTTATTGTGTTATCATGGTAAAAATATTTAAATAGCTCTATATTCATTCTTTTCATACTGGAAATTATTGATTGGATTTGAAACATTAAGCGGTAGAAAATTTGTGGATGTTCTGATGAAAAATTTAAAATGAGCCAGATTTTCAATATAGAAGAAAGATACTCCAATATTATTAGATAAAAGTGGCATCAGAAAATATTATTCACATCTAAACCTTTGAAAGAAGAATGAGATGATAACAGGGATTTTATAGGTCTTTCATATGAAGAAAGGATGTGTGAGAGGGATACAATAGGAAATTTTAGGAGTTGGTTAATGCTAGTAAAGGCATCAGATTCTTTAGGAAGTCGATCTTAAAAGTGATGGTTAATTATATTTTGCAAACTAATGTAATTGAACAAAGATTTTCTTTAATTAATTTATAATCAGGTTTACCAAACACTGAAAAGTAAAAACAGTTAAGCTCCTCTCTAAATCACTTTTAATATCTGCAAACACAATCCCAAATGCAGCCTTATTGCACTTTTCTAAAGAATTGTTACTTTTCACTTGTGTTGGGAATTGAGTGATGCCCCTTCCAAAGAGGGTTGGATCAGAGGCTTGACTCTTATCACGGACTGTATATTGTCTATTAAATCTTGTATATTGCCTTCATTTTTTCATTTTCCAACATCATTGAAGTCCTTATGCGTTGATACTGAATAATTTGTATTCCTTAAATCCAGTTCCAGTTTTGGTGTTTCATTGGTGTTGTGCTCAAAACAAAAAGTTGTTACAGCAAGGGAAGTCCTAGATGCTGGTGTGCAGCTTCGTCCTACAATGGAAACCATAATTATCACACTTGGACATCTTGCTTTGCATAGTGATGCGATAGAGATGGAGGCAAGTGTTTGTTTAAATAGTTTTGTCAAATAAACGGAGTTGGTGGTATTTTCTTACTGTATATCTCTTGAAAGATCACAACAAGAGTGCCGTTAGACAGCATGTTCTTTGTTTATGGATTGAGCCTCATCATACCGATCAGTTTCTCTTCATATATATCACTTATTTTTTGAATTTTATAGCTTTCAGTTTTGTGTTGGAAAGAAATAGACGAACCTTTTCCAACTTATGCATAGGTCACGTTAAGGCACATATTCTTTACCATGAGATATGTTGATGCACTTAAAAAGAAAAAAGAAAAGAAAAACAGGATTTCAGTGAACTCCTGGAAAAACAGGATATTGTTGGTTTTTGGGTTTATCTCCTTATTGGGTTCTTCCCTTTTGTACTCTTTGGATATTTCATTCATCAATGAAATTGTTTCTTATCCAAAAAAATAAAAAATAAAAAATAAACTTCTGGAAATATTAGGTTTTTTCTTGTGTGTTCAGTATAGTACTTTAATCTTTACTTATGGTTGATTTTTAAATTGAAAATCTTTATTTCGTCATTTTCCATGTCTATTTGTATTCTACATGGAAAATATTTGTATTCTCTTCAAGTTACTTTGTTTGTTGACAATCTTGGCCTCTTGGGGCAGCTAAGGACGGGATATCATCCAAATGGATAGAAAAAACCCTTTTAGATTCATCCTTTATTTCAATAACAGCTTGAACAAAACCACAAACATTTTGTTCAACTTGAATAATGGCAGAAGAAAAGTCCGGGTTGATATTAATTATTCTTTTTAAGTAAGGAGTATGACAAAGTACTAAGCTGGTCTTCCAATTAATCTACAGTTTCATTATTTGATTTTTGTTGGAATTTCTAATAATGAATTTTTGTAAATATTAATTGTCAAATATTTAGTATTATTGTCTTATTTTTTTTTCATATTTGTAATAGGTCTTTCTCCTATATAAGAAGACCTGCATATATTCTATAGGATACTTTATCCAACTAAATTCTATAGTTTTACATTTTTAATAAAGAAATTAGCAAAGCACTCTTTCTAGTAGCTTTTTGACTCGTTAATTTGATATTTTATGGGCTTGCTTTTGTACTCCCTTGTTCATTCTCTCATTTTTCTCCATGAAAGCTCCGTTTCTGTTTTTCTTTATTGGTATTATATTGAACTGCAGGTGGTTTTCATGATGTGTGCAATCTCGGCCATTGATCCTAGTCAAAGGTGCTTGATCTAACTTGTTCTAAACATGCTATTTATTGTGGTTTATATTTTTCAGTTAATAGTTTCTTTGTTTTTTTTCAGGGAATTGGTCTCTGCTGTGCTTGATAACCTGGCCAGAGAGCTCAATTATTCAGGAAGACAGAAGGTGAAATTTATAGCTGAGACCTTTGCGTTTAAATTTTTTGACACATTATATTGATAACTTTTTCGACCGGTTCTTTTTAAATCTTGCTTTTGTAATATTTTATTTCTTTAGTTACCGTTGGTAACCACTAGTCCTTCGGTTGTTAACAAGTTTAGTATTTAGGCTAAACTTTTCAAACAGTTTAATACAACTATTGAAGTAGTTCTTAGAATTCAGAATTCTCTCCCAACTTGTCTCATCACTTATCACTTTCTTTGTTCCAAGGTTTGTTACCATGGAATTGGGAATAACCCATTTATGGGAATTTCCTGTGCCCGTGAAAGAGGATATCTCATATCCTCACAAATGTGATGTTGATAGTTATGTGTTTTGGAGGGTATTTAAGTACTTTCTCTTTTTTATTTGTCAGATTTTGAGTTGTTTATTAGTTGGGATTGTTTGTTGCTGGTTAGTTTTTGTTCTTTAATTTTTAGGCATTATTACCGGTTTTCCTATTAAAATATTAATATATTAAACAGGTAATTTCTATATAAAATGATATTTTAATATTAATATAATTAATTATTCAATTGTATTAAATATTAGGTGGTTCACAAATAGATTTACTATATTGAAGGGAAAATTACCTTTTTGGTCATCGAGTTTTTAATGATAGGTTTGTTTGGTTCTAAAGATCTCAAATGTACACTTTGAGGAGTTTTCAGTAATAGGTTTGTTTTGTCCATGATTATTTTTTTACACTTGTTAGAGTAACGAGATAATATTTTTTTTATTATTTTAATGCTGATGTGGAAAATTTTAAAAAACAAATAAAAAGCCACTTTTTCCTCTCTCCCTCCCCATGCCCACCCCCTCTTCGCTCACCTCCATCTTGGCCCTGGCACTTCCCCGCCAATGCTGACGCCTCCTCCTCTCCTTTTCCATCTCCTTATCCTTGTCTTCTCCTCTCACTTACCTTATGCCCTTGCCTCCTTCCTATACATTCAGCTCCTGCGTCAGCATTGGTGGAGAAAAAGGAGAAAGAAGAGGCATGGGGAGGAGTGGGGAGGAAGAGGAGGAGGTGCAGGAGTGAGTGGGAGGAGAGGAATGGAGAGAGGGGGGTTTTGTTTTAATTAATTTTTAATTTTATGATTCTCCACATCAACATTAAAAATAATAAAAAAATTACTTTTTCTTTTTAGAAGAAATTTTTTATTGATGTAAAAAATTTACAAAAAAGGACGAAGAGAAGGTTCGAATAAGGAGTTACAAAAGACATCTCCAAGTCGGCAGAAGATACGAAAGACTATATGAAAAGAGAAGAGAATTCAATTTACACCAATTAAAGCAAGATGTGCAACATTGTCAAACAAAACCGGACAATCTTTTTTCTTTGTATTAAATGTCCTTTATTCCTTCCAACCAAATTGACCACAAAAAGGCACGAACAAAATTCTTTCAAAGAAGCTCTTTCTTGTCCTTAAACAGGTGGCCCAAGAGGAGGAGATTAAGCAAAGTGAATGTACCCTGATGGAGGGCCAATAACCAACTGAAGGCACCTTGTAAATTAGTTCAAAATTGTTGAGCAAGTGGCAGTGTATAAAAATGTGTGGTTGGGTCTCCAAGCTGTTTATACAAAGTGAACACAGGAGAAAGGACCATGTAGGGAAGGCGCCTTTCAAGTCTATCATGTGTGTTTATGCCTCCATGAGAGAGCTCCCAAATGAAGAATTTGATGTTGTTTGTGTATTCATCATTCCAAATCCCCTTTGTGTAGAGGTAGGAGTTAGTAGTGATTGATTATTCGTGGCTCTTGAGAAGAGATTAAATCTTACTTTGTTACAAATTGAAAAGGTAATGTTGGGGGGCCTTTCGAACCTATTTTTCAAAACTTAGGTTCATAGAATTAGTTTTATAAAACAAACACTAATATTATTTATTCATAAAAATATGATAACATTCCCTTGTATGCAGTCAGTTTTCTTTGAACCAACTAGACATCATATTCTCATACTTTTTATTGTATTCACAGGCATCTGATACCTACAGTCAACTATCCAAACTATCCTCAACGAACAAAATACATACAGTTACCTTAATATTAACAATTGTGAAATTCTGAATTTTTTTATATTGCATATCATGAGATTCTAAAATGTTTTTGCAGTACTTGGAGGAACTCATTGGATCACTTCTCTTCTGTTGGGTTACTTGTGGTGTAAGCTTAGCTGCACTTATTGAGGTATGGATCTGATCGCGTTATATCTCTGATCTTTTGTGCTTTGAACAATTGGATTGCTCCTATTCACCCCAATGGTAATGCAAGGTAAAACTGACTTCCTCTTTTTCCTTCCCTTTAGTTCTTTTGAAAAAATTATTACTACTACTACTAAAGAAAAAAAGTTGTCTCCCGGGTAAAATCTGAAAATTTCTTACTGATTACTATTTACTATTTGGATATTGATTAGTCTTATGCCGTGAAAACTTAATTCCTGAAATACATTTTTGCCATGCTCTTTCTTTATTTTTGTGTTTTTATTACCTGCATCTTCCATGGCCTTCGTTATTTGTGTACCATGGAGCAGGGACTGTGTATTGCAGGAAAGTACTTTAATTTGAAATATAAACATTTTTATCTCTTGAACATTTATTCACTTTCATTATAATAACGAGAAGTTAGTTCTTATAAAAAATAGAAGTTGAAATATGAGCATTCTTCCTTCCGTGGTTCACTTGCTTTGTCTTTCGAATGCGCTTAAATTTCTGAGAGGCGTCTGTTTTTTAATTTTCTTTTTATACTGTCGATAATTGATTTTTTTTTTTTACTATGCATGCAGATAAGGCAGCTTTTTGTCTTGGATGCTGAACCTAGTTACTTTATTCAGTATTGTTGCCACTGGCTTCTTCCTGCTATTATTTTACGTGGTGATAGTTCCAACCTTGGCTGGATTGCTAGTGTAAGTGTAATGTGTGGATAGTTTTTCTTTTGTCCGTATTTGTATTTGTATTTTATTTATATCTTTTTCACTCCTGGGGAGTTTGTATCATCATAGAACATTTTGGCCTTTTCATTAATGAAAAGTTTGTTGCTGGTTTTTTTAAAAAATGAACAGGTTGCTGGTGAACCAGTGGAAGCTCTAATTAGAAGCTATTTTGTGCCAATATTTTCTTTTTGTATGGCACTGCATTGCAGCAAGAGCTCTGGATGTGAAAAGGGAGCTATAGTCCTTCAAAGTTCGATGTTGCATTTTGCCAGCATAACCGAGAGTGAAAGAGATATACTTATAAAGAAACATATGGTTTGATCCTTTCTTTCCACTAATATTTAAGATACTACGCGTTCATGTTCTCTCTGCAATTGACCAGCTTTATGTCAGATGAGAACGCTCAGGAATTATTTGCTCTTCATACTACCTATTGATGTATCATCGGTTAATGATACAGTTCTTATCTTATTTATATCTTTTCACAAGGAAAGAAAAGTATCATCTCATTTTACTTTGCGGGGATGTGGGCTTAAGGTTTTAGTTTCTTCAGTGCTTTATACTTTTCCTTAGTCTTCTTTTGGGACTCATGTCTTTTTTGTTCTTTATAGCTCTTAACTATCAGCGAGATGTTTGTTTCTCGTTAAAAAGAATTGGTTGATAGTCCTGCTCTGTAATACATGTCTGTCTTGGAAAATGCCTATGTTTTGTTCCTTTTGCTTTATTTTTATCTGCCTTGTAAAATACACTTATGATTGATAAGCTTCAACGTAGATCTCCGAGTATATCATTGTTGCCTTCCTGTTGTATTATGTGTACTAAGGGATTGAAAACCCACAACCACCTCTTCATGTGCTCCTTTGCACAATCCTTTTAGTCGTCCTCTCAAAATTTTGGGTGGTCGGGTACTTTACCTACGAATCTTTGAACTCTTTTAAATGTTGTTCTCCTTGGTCATCCTTTCAAGAATGAGAAGGAGATTCTTTGGCTTAACTTCACTTGAGCATTCGTATGGTTGTTATGGCTCGAACAGAACTTGCGTATCTTCACAAATACATCACATGCCTTTGAATTCAAGGATTGATGACGGGTAGGGGATGCAAGCCTAGCCTCCATCCTATCAATTATTTAGGACTCCACCTTGGTGGCAATTCCAAATAGTTGGATTTATTGGAGCCAGTGGTCTAGAAAGTAGCTAACCACGTTGCTTCTTGGAGAAGAACCTTTGTTCCAGAGGAGGGAGATTTACTCTCATGTAGGCTTTGCTTTCCAACCTCCGAATTTACCTGCTGGTCTTCAAAGCCTCTTGTATCCTCTTGTGGTATAATGATGTAGGTGTTATGAGTCTTTTTGGGGTCTTTATGTACTTTTATCATAGGTCTCTGTTGGCTGGAACTTATTTAGCTGTTTTGTGTTTTATGTTACAGTTTAGTGGAGTGTTTATTATTTTCTAGGCTGTTATTACCGGTTCTTTAGGTTGAAGGTAACCGGATGTCTGCCTTTAAATACTAGTTAAGTTGTTTTTTTGGAGGTTAATCTACATTTTAATAAAATTCTTTATTTGGTCTACGCCATATAGCAAATCATTGAAAAGATTGATTAGATTTTTTAGGGGGGAAGGGTAAAGGTGAGTGGAGGCTCCCATGTTATCAACTGGAAAACAGTTACCCCTTCGTTTTTCTCAAGGAGGAGGACTGGGAATTTGCAGAATTTAAGCTTGTAACAATAGTTGGGAAAATATTAGGATTATTAGTATGTTTATTAGTAAAGGGCATATTAGTAAATAGCTAGTAAGTTTGTTAGGGCTTTTGTTATAAATAGAGGGAGTGAGTTGGGAGCAAGGTTTGAAGAATTTCGTGGGATTTCCTTTGGGAAATTTGGGAGTGAGTAGCCCTCTCAAAAGACTATGGTACACTGTATATCATAGTTTATTCACTGATATTGTAATATATATTTCTATCTTGAGTGTTCTTATTAGGAGGTATCCTAAACACAATAAAACCTTGCTCACCAAATGGCGGTAAAGGTTTGACAAAATTTGACTCTCTGGGCCAAAGTCATGAGGGCGAACTGTACTCTCCCCTTTTAAAAAGTGCCATACTAATTGTTTTTAGAATGCCTTGGAGAAATATATCAAAAATGGAAGATTTGTGTCGAAGACTCTCATTCATTGTTACACGGGATGGAACTAGGCGTTGTTTTTGGTTGGACAGTTGAAGCGGCAGAGGAGTCTTTGTAGAGATTTACCTAGAATGTGCAGACCTGTTGCCAATGGAGAGTGTAGAGCTTGTGATATGTGGATAAATGCTTGTACCACCTTTTTGTGGAGAGTTTGGCTAATGAGGAGTAGGAGAGTTTTCAAAGACTTGAGAAGTTCTCTGACCTCCTCAGAATGACATTGATCTCTTTTTGTCTTTCTGGACTCGCTTAGTTTAAAGATTTTATAACTTATTTCTTAGCATGCTTTTAGCCGGATGGAGATCCCTTTTGTAACCCTCTGGTTTTCATCTTAATTACAGTTCTAGTTCACTCCCGTAAAAAAAAAAAAGAAAATAATAAATAAATAAAATAAAAAGAGCATGATATATCTTTGAAGAAAACATAATTTGCTGAAGATGTTCGATAATCATTTTTACTTGTTACTACCTGCTTGTAGGTGTCCATTATCAGCCAGATCTTAGCTTTAGCATCGTGTACTTCAGAACCTATGAATCCATTCTTTCCGAAGGATACCATTATGCTTGCTGTCCGAACAGTTGTTGATGGTTTCTTGGAAATGTGAAATCTTCTTATCTTGCTCCTGCTGTTCTTTATATATTTTCTTTTGTAGCTTTTCGTTTTTCCTGTTTTGCTGACTTGACTATTTTTATTGTTAACTTGGTTCTTCAAGGGAGAACAGAGAAACAACAAGTGGTGTTATTGACAGAATCAATGTTTTCCGTCCAGATAGAGTATTCACGGTATTCTTATATGTTTAATAATTGAGAAAAACATATTACGCAACTTGTAGTCTTTATTATTATTATTATTATTTAAGGAAACGTAACAAAACAAGAATTTGCCAAGTACGCTTAAAGTAATACATAGATCAATGCAAGATAATTAAACTGGAAAAATAAACACAATCCCAGTTAAAGCATAAGACAGAAAGTTCTGCAAATAGATTGGAAAGAGAACAACAAGAAGAAGAAACTTTAACTCTGGCAACTTCAAATTGAACAAGGTAAGGCTGATTCTTGTGTTGAGAAAACAATGTAACCTTGGAAAAGCAGCACTCAAAAACAAGATATTGAATCCTTCAATAAGCACCAATCAAACGGAACAAAATGAATGTCAGTTTGTTTTGGCTTCATTTTCAAGCTTCCTTAGTTGCCAAAGCTCTAAAAATAACCTTAGAGTTTGCAAGTTTTGCCTTTGATGGAAGTTTTTTCGGTTGGAAGGATCTTTTTGTCTCAAGATTTTGATACAACGTAGTGTTGAAACCTCGGCTGGTTTTTTGAAATTTTTATCTTTTTTCACTATTTTGCTTTATCCTTGCTACACGTGGTTGTTCTCATAGTTTCAGTTTTAATGGTTTTCGTTCAATAGCCATTTTGTTCCGATATGGGATGTATTTGATTGTGTTTGGTTTTCTTTTCTAGTTTTGTCTAGGTAACTTGACTGTATTTTCGTTATTTTGCTTATTCTGTTTCTTTGTACTTAGAGCATTAGACTCTTTTCATTTCATCAATGAAAAACCTTGTTTCTTTTTATTAAAAAAATTTTGAGGGAGACAAACAGTTTCTTACTTTGAAGAAGGCATATAGCTTGGCACGTCCTTCGTCTTTGTAAAATCCTTCAACGTCTAAGTTGTTAAAGAAAATTATGGCCCAATTAGTATTTTCCTTTCCTATACTTTTTTCTTTTCTGTTATTTTCCTTTATTGTATTCTTGATGTCTATTTATTATGTAATTCACCGTATTCTGATTAAATTGATTATTAAATAAAATATACAAAACAACATGGTATCAGATCTCTAGGTGTTTATCGTATTCAACATTAGCCACTGCTGCTTTGTTCGATCTCTGCCTCCGTCGGTCTATCGTCGATGGAGGCAGATCCACACAAACCCACCACAAAACCCCAACCCATATCCGTCGCCCACCTGTTGTCTTGCTCCGCTTGCGCTCGCGGTATCGGCTCTTTGGAACCACACATGTTCCAGATTCTGTCACCATTGACGGCTGCTCTGCCTAGCTCGCGCCGTCGTGCTCAGCCCGCCCCAAGCGTCTCTGCCCTGATCCGCGCTCTCGCCTTGGGTTTCATCCAATCTTCAGAATCATTTCAGTTTCACACTGCTATGTTGTCTGCCCATTGTGAACTGATTGATTCCTTCGTGGTTTGAGGGTTTCAAAATTCCTCTTTGAATCGGTTAAGTCATTCCTATCCGGTTCAGTCAGCCTGGACTGGTTTAGCCAATCTAGTCCTGTTCAGTTTAGTCGGCCTAGTTAGTTCAGTTCAGTCAGACCGGTTTGGTTCACCTGCTTAGTTGATTGTGCATTTTAGTTCTTATTTTTTTATTTCAGCCTCTATTCTGTTTCCAGATCTTCTAGGATCTCTGTTTCGTTTTCAAATCGATCGTTCATGGGTTCTGTTTTATATCTCTCTATGAGGATCTCTGTTTTCAACCCAGAAGTTCTCGGTGAAGAACTTGGGTTTCTGTTTCTAGCCCAGATTTGCTGTGATTTGATTTGAAATTTTTCTTCAGTTTCTGTCATCTATCACCTTGAATTTCTTCCAGTCGCTTTAGTCGGTTGCTTCACAAACTCAAGTTGGTTGTCACTCTATCACCTTGAATTTCTAGTGTTTTCCTTTCCTATATTTTTTCCTTTTCTGCTATTCTTCTTTATTATATTCTTGGTGTCGATTTATTTTGTAATTCACTGTATTCTGATTAAGTTGTTTTAAAATAAAATATACAAAACAACATAAGGAAATTTCAGTTTCTTAGTTTGAAAAGGATAGTTTATTGCGATATAAAGACTATTATTAGAAACCCTTCTATGTTTGTCCTTGTTTAGTCTTTGATTTTATTCCATGCATTTTACCAAATAAACCTATGTTGTATTCGTGCAGTTTATAGTAGAGATGCACTACAAAATCACAGAAGCAATTCATCACAGGCATAAATCTCATCGATTAGCAGCAATTGAAGTGCTGATCAATGTTCTTGGTCACAGAGCTGTCGTTTCTAGCACTTCAAAGTGAGTGCATTTTGTATTCGTGACATTCTCTTATTAAAAGTATAACTCTTTTGTATCCTTCATGTGTTAATAAGTTCTAAGATAAAGTTTCTTATAGAAAAGTTCTAGATTTGTGTTTAAATTGGAATACCTTTATTTTTCCAGCATAACTCTTTTGTATAGTTCCAAGTGTACTTGTCATGTTTTATTTTGTTTCATTGTATTTTGAGCATTAGCCTCTTTTCATTAATTCAATGAAAAGCCATGTTTTCTTTTGGAAAAAAATGAAGAAAAAGCTCTATAGCAAAATTGTCTCAACACATTCATGTCTTGGTTTCAAAACTCTAAACACTGAAGATAATATTCATCTCTCGTGGTTGGTCACTTGAATTTTTCCTTTGCTTTATTCCCCTTTGTCTTTCTAGAGGTTCTTTCATGTCATACAAATAGATGTTACATTGAATTTTGCTAATGCTCTGTTTACCAACATCTTAGATCTTAGTTAGACCTTATTAAGTTGATGCAGCTACCTATTCAATTTGATTGGGCAATTCATTGGCAATAAATCGTTACAAGACCAATGTTGTCGCATCTTTTCAATCCTGTTGGAATCTTTCCAATCTAGTCCTAGCAAGGAAATCACTAGAGTCCTCGGAGAACAACTTCAGGTATGTACAATCTGCTCATTATTTTCTTGAGTTCCTTGTTGTTTGGCCTGCCTTCTAATTCATTGCGACCATAGTTCTTGATATCAAAGCTGGTGACATGTTGCATCCCCTCTGAAGCTGATGGAGATTCTCTTGGCAATAGATCATCTCACCTCATATCTTTGGTTCGCCAACTCACAGTGGATTCTGATTCATCTCTCCATGATTACATCAAAGTAGGTTTCTCCTATTTGTTAAACAATGAGCTCCACTGATTGATTTTATTTAGTTTCCCCTAGTTAACTTGCGATCAAAGCTTTAAGTTTTCAATGTGGACAAACTTTCCAAACTGGTATTGCAGTTTTTCCCATTTGATCAACCTTTACCTCTATGTTTAGTTGAACGAAAACTGAATTACTGCAGCAGTCTTCTTTGTTAAGGATTTCTTAGTCCTCTTTTCAGGTTGTTGTAATTCTCTTTTCAGAAAATGTTTCAGTTTCTTAAGTAAACGATTCGACTCTGCATTCTATGAATATGAAGGATTAATTTATAATCAGATGGCATACGTCTCTTTACATCTAATGTTATATCGTGTCATATAATTTTAGAATCCTGATTATTTATTTTTCTTTTCCTTATGGTGCAGGAACTGGAGCCCTTTCCTGAGATGGATATATTTGATGATATCCGAAAATTCCATCAGGAACTATGCAGAGGGTATTCTCCAAGGGATCATTTATTGAGAGTAACGTGTTTTAAGCTTTTGGTTTGAGATCATTTTTTCAATTGAAGGATTAGGTTAGATCCCTTATGGCGTATTTTAGGTAATTCCTCACGTCCCACGTCCCACGTCTCATCTTTTTTTCAGTTAGTCAAGCGTTCTGGCAACCTACCGCCAAGATTACTATTATGGAGGTAGATTTCATTTTGTTGCATACCTTTAAATACGGTATTTTGTTTTCCATGTGTCTAGTATCTTGAATAGGTTGTGCTCAGGTCAATATAGAGACTATGCAATATGGTTTTAAAGATTTTTTCCCCTCTTTTCTTACTCCACCACTTTTTCTACTTCTTCTTCTTCTCCTTCTTTTTATTTCTTTTTTAAATTTTAATTTTTAACTGTATTGAGAACTTGTGACATACCATACTCAGATTTTTCTCTTCTGCTATTGTTTCTAGATATTAACATGCTCAATTGGTGTTTTATTGAGTTGCTTCTGATACGTCTTTTTGACAACCTGGCTTATCTTGCAGTTTAAAAGCATTGCATAAGAAGCTGATTGGGGGTCGAGTTTTTCACAGTGAGAATATCCAAAGTATTGATTGGCACAATGATCATGAAGTGGAACATGCAGTCTGGAAACTTATGCGAATGTGTGGTTCAGAAGATACGCGTTGTATAAGGGAGTTAGTGTCAGATTTTGTATCTAAGGTATTGATTTTCTACATTGTTCTAACAGGGAATACATTATATCTGAGTTTTGAAATATTTGTCCCTTCATTGGTTTTTCAGGTTGGTATAGGTGACCCACACTGTGTCGTTTTCCATGTACCTGGGGACGCTAAGACCATTCACATTTTTCGGCCTGTTGTTAATGGCAGTGCTTCAGAAATAGATTTCAAGATTGAAACTGGCATATCTAATGACCTTCTGGTTGAACTTTTAAAACATTTGAAAAGGTACCTGATGGATGAGTCTGTTAAAATAGTTGATATGACGTCCCAAGTTCTCCAGGTTAGTCTATGAAGATCCATTTCTGGTTCTCTCTTCTCATTCTTGAACTGGAAAATGGTGTAATAAGATGCTCATTTCATTGGGTTTTTAAACTTTGATAATGATGCTATGGAAATATGTTCTTCATAATATTGGGGAATAATTATGGACAAATATAATTATGTGTAAAAATAATCCTTGTACTACTACTAAGTAATATTTAATCGGACAGAAAATTTAAATAGTAAATATTATTTTCAAATTGTACGAATATTATTTTTGCAATAAAAAATATATGTTTCTTTTGTAACTGTCTTTTTTAAATGAGAAAGAAAAATAGTATATTTAAATGAGAGCAAATATAAAGGAGGACAAAAGAACAGATAACAAGATTCTTTTTCTTCAGCCAATTTTTAAGCCGGCAAAAATGCTATTCTTTAAGATTGAAAAAATGAAAAGACTTTTTGTTTGTACAGTATATGTATAAAAAGTATCATATTGTTTAAATATACAAAATAATTATATAAAATAATCTAAATACATATTATTGGAGATGAAGACATTGGAAAATTAAATAATTTTAAAATATAATTGGGTTTTAGAAAAAATGAATGGTAGAATAGGAATTGTTATAATATATGTGTAAAATATGATGTGATGGATTGTTATGTATTTTGGTTTCAAACCAATAAATTGACAATATTGCACTGCAACAGGCCAATAAACTCGCACTGCAACAGGCCAATAAACTCTAAAAATGTCACCATGAGAAGACAACTACACCCAAAATCGAAAAGGACTTTAAGAATTTCTGACAGTCAAATAAACAACTTCGAAAAAACCATGAAAATGATGTCAATTAAACTGTAACTCCCAGAGATCTAAGAGGAATTGTTTAGATAATGCATCCTGCTTTTATTGTTGAGACTTACGTTATATTGTAATACATTTTTAGTAGATTTCTCTGTTGGAGTGTGATGAGGGCACTATAGGTGTGTCAACCTAGTTGAGATATTCGGGTATGCCTGTTGATCCCTAGTCTTATTGGATTTATGTTTCCTATATAGCTTTACTGCAATGTAGGTTGAGCATTAGTCTCTTTTCATTTCATCAATGAAAAGTGTTGTTTCTATTTAAAAAATAAAAAAGATAAGACAACTTGCTCGCATCTAAACTGTAACTCCCAAAGATCTAAGAGGAATTGTTTGCATCTGAAGACCACAAACCTCAACCAGAGAAGAGAATTTGTCAGGAATCAGAGGAGAGGACATTGGTGTTGCTATTGCAATAGGGTTTGATCCAAGTGACCTATTGTTTTCTCTCTCACTTTTTTTTTTTTTTTGAAACAGAAACAAAAATGTCATTGATATAATGAAAAGAGACAACTACGCCAAAAGACTAGATCTCCAAATAGAAGACAAATAATAGAGATAAATACAACTAATGAAGAATAGAGACCAAAAAGAAGCAAACCTTCAACTAAGAAGCACAAAAATTGAGATAGAGCTCTATAAGAAACTATGAGACTAACTAAACCAAAGCAACCGAGGCCAAATAAAAGAGGAACATGAAAAACCAAAAAACTGACAAGTTTACATCACAAAAGACCAAAACAACTCTGAAAAAGCCCTTATGAGAGAGGAATGAGACCTAAGGTAAATAGGACTTGTAAATCTCTAATAATGAAAACATCTCGAACAAACCAAAGAAGTGCAAATACCTCTAAACAAACAAGGCGAACACCATTAAACTTTAACTCCTGAAGAACTAGAAAGAATCGCCCGTAATCGTAGACCACAAACCTTAACCAAAGAAGTGAATTTGTCAAGAATCAAAGAAGAAGACAATGGAGAAGCTACAACACAAGGCTCTGAACTCAATGAACCGGTATCTACACTTGCAAAAATATGATTATAGGCTACTGCAAATATATCCTCTAAAAGTAATTCCTATTGAACTTCTGCTTCTTCACTGTTCACACTTACCAAAGATTCTTCATTATCATCAAAAGAAGAAACTACTTCTTTAGGAGAATGGATACCCCTTTTATAAATTGAACATCTCATATGGGGAGAGATATAATAGATTGCTTAAAGAACTTTTTGGGATTTGAAGATTGATGATGCTTAGAAGCGACTGATGAAGAAATCAAAAGACGAGTGCACGACTCCTCCAAAGCATCCAAATTTCTCTCTTCACCATCAAGAACACTGTGAACTTCTTTCTTTTGAGAATAATGCAGCGGGAAAGCTTTCATGAGTCTTGGCTTCATCTTGTTAGAACTCACTATAGGCTGAAGAGGTGATGAATTCTTAACTTCTTCTGGAGGCTCTTCTTGGGAAGAAAAAATATCACTCGGAATAAAAGGAGCATCTACTTCAGGACCAAAGTCACCATCATTCGAGAAAATATAAGTTTCATCTTCCATTACCTTCAAATAAGTCAAACTATTTTCTTGAAATAATTGTATAGAGGGCCATTTTATAAGGGCCCAAATGAAAATCAACCCCAAGTTTTAAAACCAATGAATTTTGACATTCTGCTTATGTCATCATCATGTAAAATTACCACTTTAACCTCAAATGCATCTTTCTTCGTTTTGTAGCATTTTTCTTGTCTTTTTCATTTTCTATGCATTTCTTTTTCTTCCCCTTTTTTTTTTGCGTTTCTTCTTCCATTTTTTTTTGCATCTCTTTTTTTTCCTGCATTTCTTCTTCAATTATTTTTATTTTTATTTTTTTGCATTTTCTTGCACTTCTTTTTTATTTTTATTTTTTTATGCGTTTCTTTGAGCATCAAACTTATAGCATAGAGCGTAGAGCATCAAACACTGAGCATCGAGTGAACTTTTGAATTAAGCATAGAGCATCGAGCATTGAGTAACGAGTATATAGCATAGAGCATTGAGCATCGAGCATCAAGTATCGAGGATCAGGTATTGAGTATCAAGTATCGGAGATTGAGGATCGAGGAAACTTTTGAATCGCAGTGCTCGGTTGGTTCTCAAGGTCAAATAGTTAAATTTAGAAGATGCTGATGGAAGCAGAAGACCACTTTTTATTCAATTTCAAACAGTGGGCCATTTTTCATTTAGGCCCTTGAAACGGAGCCAGATTGCAAATAATTTTCAAATCCATGACAGCAAAACAATTGGAAGAATGAAGCCCGAAATAAATGTATAGAGAGCCCTTTTTTCGGGGCCCAAATGAAAAGTAACCCCAAAATTAAAAACCAATGAACTTTGGCCTTTTGCTGATGTCATCACCTTATGAAATTACCACTTTAACCCTTCCTCCTTCTTCCTTCTTCTTTTGTCCATTTGCAGTCTTTTTTCTTTCTTTTTTTTAGTTCATTTTTTATGCGTTCTTATTATTTTTTTCTTTTTTCTTTTTACGTTTTTTTTGCATTACTCCCATCGTCGATGCACTTTTTTGGAATTTCCAGTCACTCTCTTTTCTGGCGATTTCTTCTGTTTATGTTGCCTTCTTCTTCTCATGGAATCAAAGAGGTAAGTTGGAGCATGAACCAAAACGGGAGGAAAAAACGAAAGTGAGATCAAGAAACGAGAGGAAGAAGCGAGAGCGAGACCCAAGGGCGAGAGGAAGAAGCGAGAGTGAGAATTCAAATGAAGGAAAAAAACTCGAAGAAAAAACTACAAAATTGATGAGGAAGAAGCTAGAGGAAGAAACTAGAGGAAGAAGCGAGAGGAAGAAGCTAGAGGAAGAATTCAAATCAAAGAAAAAAATCAAGTAAAAAAATTTGCAGTTGTGTCTGATAAGGAACGAGAGGAAGAAACGAGAATTTGTTTGAGCGCTAGACCCTCGCGGCAGTTTGAGGACTAAATGGTACTTTCACACACGGCTGACGTGAGCAGAAGGCCATTTTTTGAGCAAATTTAAATCTTGGGCCAAATTTCATTTGGGCTCCTCAAAAGGGGCCATCCATACAAAAACCTCAATGAAGCCCACTGGAAGAAGAAGAAAATCTGATCAAAAACTAAGAATGACAGACTTTCATGGCGGAGACGGCGGCTGAAATCATCCTCTAGTTTAACTCCCTTTGCTCTGGTTCCTCTATAGGAAGTTCATCTTCCCACAAGTTATACTTACAATTTATTCCTTAATAATCAATAGGGGTTATAACAACTTTAGGAGAAAGGGGGTTGGATACCCCTTTAATAAACTGAGCATCTGACCCTAGGGGAGAGAATGGATTGGTTGAAAGATTTGATAGGATCTGAAGACTAATACGGCTTTGAAACGGCATTATGAGATAATATCTAATGTGAAGAGGAAACAAAAAAACGAGTAGAATATTCCTCTAAAGCATTAGAATTACCCTCTGAGTATTCAAAGTATTTCTTTCTTATGAGAATAATGAAAAGGGAAGGCTTTCATATATTGTGGCCTCCCCCATTAGTACTCACGGTAGCTTTTCTTTTTTTGAAAAGGAAACAAACTTTTCATTGGTATAATGAAAAGAGTCTAATGCTCAAAATACAAGGAAACAAAGTACTCATTGTAGGCTTATCGATCGAAGTTGTTTGAACGTTTTTTTTTTTTTTTTTTTTTTGTGGTTGTATTTGATGTTTGTATGTTTTCTTTTCTTCTCTTTTTGAGAGTTTGTATCTCCTAAACTTTTATTAGTATTCATTACGTAAATGAGAAGTTCTTTCTTGTTTTATTAAAAAAAACTCATTGTTGGCTAAGGAGATGAAAAATTATGGAGAGTCCCCTTTGAATGATTGTCTTCTTCTAGTGCCTCTTCTTGGGAAAAAGTATCATCAATGGGAGAGAGAAACATCCACGTTAGGACGATAGTCATTCGAGGCTTTCAAATTAAGAAGCAGATCATGCTCTAAGGGAGCCTTTGAACCAACTTCTACTTCTTTCAACTTATCTTCATTTGATGAAATAAATCCATCATCTTCGATTACCTTTTCTATCATTTTTAAATTCATCGAATTTGAAAAGTCTTTGAATGATAAATCGCCATGAAGTAACTTATATCAACTTGGAGTGTCCACAGAAACTATATCGCCAAGTCAGAGAGAGAATTTACTAATATTACCTTTTTGAAATGGAAACAAGACTCTTCATTGAAATAATGAAATGAGACTAATGCTCAAAGTACAAGAGAGAGATACAATGAAACAAAAGGAACCTAAGGATCAGGAGGTATGCTCGGGAATCTCAACTAGGTTGACATCCTCATAGCACCCTCTTTTCTAGGGTACAACATTAAGCTAAAAAATTAATTTTAGTACAAACCATCACAACATTAAACAAACTATCACAGCATTATAAAAAGAACAATACATCTCAAGTACAACATTAAGCTCAAAACGAATTTACTAATATTATCATTCTGAACAATATATACTATAGTCTATGTATATAGTATGTATGTTTATATTTTAGAAAAAATAATTTTAGAACAAAACCATTACAACAAGTTAAAGAAAGATATAAAATTTATCTTCACAACCATTTTATTTTTAAGAAAGTATTGATATTTATTTAATTCAAGAATCTAAAATAATAAATAAAAACTAAGATAATTTAAATGAAGTTGTGACTAAGTCTTACTGTTTTGCCCTTAAGAAGTTGCATTTTTCCTAGTATTTTGCAAGCTTGGAAACAACAACTTAGAAGGTGGTTTGCTTTGTGGTTTGATCCTCACACTTTTGGTCTTAAAGGACTTCTTTCCTCGTCTGCTCATTGGTCTTCAGTTGGCTTTGGCTTTAAAGTTTATGTATTCTCTAGCTTTAGTTTCTTTTCTGGAGTTGGTTAGGTCTTAAGGGGTATTTGGGCTATCTACTTGAAGTTGGTGGAGTGGACTATTATAGCAGGTCTTAAGGGGGTGTTTGAGCTACCAACTTGAAGTTGGTGGAGTGGCTATAATAGCCCACTCCATATTTGAGGGTCCAATTATAATAGTTAGTGTTTTCAACTATTATAACATATAATTGACTACAATATTCCTATTTCAATTTCCTCTTTGTTACAGTATTTACTATTTTCGTCCCTTCGGGGACATCCGATACAGTATTTACTATTTCCTACTCAGGCTAAAATGGTTTGCACCTCAAACACAAACTATTATAACCTAAGGACTATTATAACTCACCGACTATAATAACCAACTCAGTGCCTCAAACACTCCCTAAGTGTGTGCTTTTTTTATGTCTTCTCTTCTTTGTATCTCAATAGTATTGTCTTCTTTTGTTTTCTCAATTTCTCTCTTCTCTTGAAGGTACATTTTAATATATTTTTTAACATTAGTCCTTTTTCAGTTTTTCAATGAAAAGTTATGTTTCCTTTTAAAAAGAATTTAAATGAATTTAGAAAATAAAAATAGAAAAATAGGGATTTTTTTGGTTAAAATATTGATATTTATTAAATGTAAGAACCTAACATAATAAATGGAAACAATTTAAATTAATGAAAAAAAAAAGAAAAAAAAATCAATTTAAATGATTGAAAAAATAAAGTTTCTCACTGTAATATGAATATAGATACAGATTATTATTGTTATTATTAGGTTAAATTGTAGATTTATTCTTTAAACTTTGAGACTTGTGTTATATGATCCCTGAACTTTATTATTTAGGTTAACTTTCGAATTTTTTAATCTAAAAAATTATAAATTTTTTCACCCTTCTCAACCAGGCTGTCCTCTCCACTGAAAAAGGTCAAAGCACTCTACTCACGTTTGATTCTTACGAGAGATCGCTTTTAGAGGCAAGTTCTAATCCTTCTGTTCTGATCAATATTTAGTTATGGAATGGTCATATTCATCGTTCATAATTAATAATACTCTTCGTTTCTTATGAATGACTACATATATGCTAAGAATAGTCTTATAAATACATGACTTATAATGTTGACAATTAAGAGAAATAGGAAGTAACTACTGGAACTTCTTTGTAGTGGTATGCCTCATTTCGTAACATCATGGATAATGTGGTAAAGATGATTTTATTTAAGGTAAATATTCATAGTTAATCAGTTGGCATCTACACGGGGAATGTTGATAAGATGATTTTATTTAAGAAAAATGCTCGCAGCAAGCATACTGCCAATATTCTTCATCAAATATGCTGCAGTCTTTCCCTGTGTATGAAAGCCAGTTTTAAGTTGACCTGGGCCTAAAACTTTTGAGATAATGCAAATATTTTGGAACTGAAATGTAATGCCGGTGGTTTCAATGCACGACAAGGAAAATGGTACTAACTATTGCTATGGGAAAAGGTTTGCTTGATTCTGAAATTTCAGTTTGTTCCACTCAATCTGACTAACAACTTTTAACATGTAGGATGAATCTATTATTCACATATCTCGTTATATAACTTAGGTTCACTCAAAAGGGATTAACATCAAGCTGGTGGATGGGTACTTGTTGGATCTTGAAAGGAGATTTAAAGGTATACATGTCTACTTCTTTAATTGACCCTTCTTAACAATGCTAATTGAATCAAATTAAGCATTTGATTATACTCCGCTCTCCTAGATAAATGACATTTAAGGTTCTTGTGTCAGTCAGGATCATGCTTTTTTATGATTTTCTTAGCAGATGATGCAAAAGCCTATAGAATACTAGAATTCACCTCTTATATTTTATTGGATGCTATCGGTTGGACTGATCGTTAATTGCTTCATGAAGTTAAAGGTTTATTATACTTCATATATCACTACAAAATCGAGTTTTACATTTTCATTTTCATATATCACTAGAAAATCTACAATTATGATCGATGACCATCGGCTCAAGAATAGCTTGCATTAGGCTATTCTGTTTATTGTAATGCTGATAGTCTCCTTTTCTGCACATAATCAATTTAACTTTTATAACAGCTGAGGCCATTTCAGTGAAAAGTTCCACTGTGTGGGAGACCAATGGTAAAACTTTCGAGAAGTGGATTTGTCCATTAGTATACTCGCTAATTGGACACTCAAATGATGTGATTCTAAGGTTTTTTTTCTCTTTTCCATTTTCTTTCTTTTTTAGCTTTCTAATAAACGAGATTGTGTTGATGGGGTCAATTCTCTGCTTTCAGATTATGTCTAGATATTGTGTTGCTAAAAGCTGAGATTGCTGAGCTTCTTTTACCCAGTGTAGTTGTCAACCTAGCTGGAAGAAAGGATTTGGATATTGATCTTCACAAACTAATTTCACTGCAGGTTTTGTAGTGTGTATTTTTCATGAGATCATTAGCGTTCCATTCTTCATTGTTGCTCTCGCTTGTAGGTTTTATCACGCTTAAGTAAATTTCCTTCTTTTAATATATATTGTTATCATATTGATGGAGAAAGCTTCTTTCTGAGTGTCTTCTACCCTTTCTGGAAAAACAAAAATAGCAGATACTCTCAACTTTTAACTGAACTAGGCAGTTGGGATTTAGTGAGTTTTGAATAATTTTATTTGTTTCTTTGACCTTTTTTTTTAAAAGGAAACATAACTTTTCATTGATAAAATGAAAAGAGACTAATGCTCAAAAATACAATAACCTTCAAGAGGATAGAGAAATTGCGATAAAAAAAGGAGAAAAATTACTATTGAGAAGACATCAAAAAGGAAACTCTTAAAACATAACAAAGCAGCTTCGAAAAGGAAAGCGAAATTGGAAAGAACATAAACTAAAAAGCCAAAGCCGATAGAAGTTCAATGAGCCGATTAGGTAAGAAGACCAATAAGGTCGAAAGTGCGAGTATCAAACCACAAAACTAACCAACTTCTAAACTGTCACTTCCAAGAATACAACTACTAGGAGAAAAATGCAACTTCGGACAAAACAATAAGGATTAGGCACATAAACACGAGAAATTCGCAAAAATAGTTTAATTCCTAGACAAAACCACGAAGGCATGCTATAATTGGAGAATGAGGAATTGATACCATCTAAAAACTACATTTTTCAATCAAGCAGAGAACTTGGCAGGAATTATAAGAGACAATTTTCCTCGAACATTTTCACCCTTCTCAAACAAAGTATCAAAACCATCTGCAAAGCAAACCCTTGGAGTCTCCTAAACAAAATCATCTTGTGCTAGAGAATCTATAATATCCTCGCTGCTTAAACTAACAACTGAATCTCTATCAGAATCGTAACCAAAAGGAGTGTCTTTAGGAGGTGGTTGACGTTTCACGGTGTCATGTCGCAGGTCTCATGTCGTGTCCATGCTTTCTTAGACTTCAATCAATCTTGCAATATCCAAAGAGTTAGAAAAATCGTTGAAAAATACTTGCCTTAGGATACGAGTATCTAATGTATAAATATCACCAAATCTAAGGTGAAAATTACCAATAGTCTTATCTTTAACTTCAATTTCAGCTGGGAGAAAACCACACAAATTTTTTTTAACTTCAATACGAACTTTAGAGCAATCCAAGAAATTCAGAGTTTGAGAAGAAATACTAACCAGTTTTCTCCAATGGTTTTAAAAGTAGGACGAGTCCAAAAAGGCAAAGGTAATTTTTTTATCGAAAGCCAACCTCCATAACTCTCAATGAACTTCGGATGAATGTACTTTGTAAGACCAATTTTCAACCTTCAAATGCAAGGATCCAATTTCTCGCCATTTTCCATTGGAATCCATATCAACAAAACTATCATGAAGTTTTATTAATACCTTGTCAGCCATGAAAGGATTGATTAGAACTTTAGACTGAAAATAGTCTTCCAAAGCAAGACGAGTATCCTGCCAAGAATAGTAGGCAAACAATTGAGAAACAACAAACAGATTGTTGAAGTTCATTGTCAACCCTTCCTTATCTCTTCTAACCCAATAAGAGGAATCAGAGTCATACAGCTGAGAAATGACCTTAAAGTTTCTAGCCTCTTTCAAATCATCTGAGGGAGCTGGAGCTAAAGGCTTACCAACACCAAACTGAGGGAAAGACAACAAACGAGACTTTGCTTGGCCCATAAAATCTCTAATCATTTCCCATAAAATCATCCAACCTTTCTTTAAGACATCAGCTAGAACATGTAGATTTTTCCTACCACCGGTAGGAAGCCAAATAGCACATTCGAAAAATCTTTCATTGAACGATTTGAACTTAGCCAAACGAATTAATCCAGAGTCATCCTGATTTTTTTTTGGAGAAGAACACATGAACCGGATCTTGTAATTAACTCCACCAAAGATATTTCAAACCAACGCAAATGAGAGATTGAAAGGAAAATCTTTTAATTATTACTTGAATTCTCAATGGAAAACATGTTCCTCTCACACTTAATCCAAAAATAAGTATTCCGAATACAAGAACTCATTGCCTCCAAAGTGTTCAAAGACATCTTAAGTGGAGAAGAAACACTATGAATACCAAACCGGTGACCAGAAACACGACCGAAGAGGCTGAAAGGGTTGAGGTAAAAACTGAGGGCGAATGGTGGAGAAGTCTAAGATGGACAGCAAATGTTTGGAAGACAAACAGAGGTAGGGCGAGGTACTAGGCATTAGGATTTTCAGAGGAGGTTTCGGGGAGGGACAGAAGCGGCTATAGAGGGTGAAGTACGGAAACACGGCTAGAATTTTTGGGAAGAGAGGAAAGAAGATACGGGGAGAGTTGTTTCTTGACCTTTGAAATTTATGTTTTACTGTTTCATATATTGTTAAATTAAGATACTCTCAACCTTCTCCATTACTTGGGGGCTTGGTGGTGTAACCATTGTTAAGTCTTATTGGCTTTGTTACGTTGCAATTGCTGGTTTCTGTTTTGGTTTAGTTACTGTTGAAGAAATTGACACAAAAGAAAGAGAGACAAAACCTGCAATACACACTCACTCACTCTTCTTCGCTCTAAAGTTCTTTCTTCCCTTCTTTGCTTTCTTGCTTGACTTACAAATGAGGATGTATCTCCTATTTATAGGTGTGAGATCCTTGGAGCTTAAGTAAAGGATCTCTCTAAGTTCTTCTTGGATTCTACAAATACTCTAGATATTTCTATGGATTATCCGTATCTAAAGGAATTTTAGAATTCCTTGGAGCCTAAAGAAATCCTAGGATATTTCTAGATCTTTTCTTTCAAATGTTTATTTACAATCTTCTAGATAAACCTAGAGATATCTAATATTTATACTTAAGCTATTTATGTATATACTTCAAGAAATAGTTAGTGTTGCTTCTACTTCAATAGTTAACTTGGTTGCAACAACCGTTTCTTTGTTCTTTAGTCTTTAGTTTTTGTTTCAGCTGATTAGTTGGGTAGTTAGGCGGTTATCAAAGTTTGTAAAGAGGCAGATTCCTTTTGACTAAAAATTCTTTCAGCCAAGCTGTATCCATGTATTGAATCAACAATCTCACTTAATGAGTGAAGAGTTTGAGTGCTGCCAAGTGCCATCATACACCTTGTCAATAGTATCTTTAATTGCTGAATAACGCTTAAACCAGAAAAGTTTTGCTTTACAGAAAAATATGAAAAAATGAAGCACAGGCACCTTTTCAAGGTCCTTCATGCTCTTTACAGGTTACACCATAGGTTGAACTTTTAGGGAATGATCCCCACTCCAGTTTATAGTGCTTCTGTTTCATCTTGTTTTAATTTGGATCTCTCTATTGGTTACATGGTTGGATTTATTTATTTATTTATTTTTCTTAACCTAAAACTGAATGAAATGGGTTCTATATTTGTTGGAAGAGAACAGTGGATGTATTGGGGTTACTTAACCTTGCAATGATACCAGGAGCTTTGCTTCACTTTTGTTACCTATGACAATTTGCAGGTGCAGAAACACATATTTGTAGAATCAAATAAGTTGATCAAGTCAATTCAAGTACTTCTGAATACCCTTAATGAACTTCGGCTATATCATGTCATGGAACAATCTTTTGTATCTTTGAGGAAAGATAATTCTAAGGTTAGTTATAAAATTACACTAGTTTATGGACGATATGGATGATATCTTTGAGGAAAGATAATTCTAAGGTAGCAACCTTATGCAAGATCCTATCTATATTAGATGCTGTTTATCAATTCTTGATGGTCGAAACATAAATTAATTCTCCAGATGTATCTACATGAATTGTGTATAATTACCTAGAAATACATGAGACATCGATGATTTTTTTTTTTTTTCTGTTGAAGAATGACTCTAATGCCATTTCACATCTGAAAAGTGCATCGAGGAAATGGGTGTAAAGTTGAATAAAAATAATGTTTTCTTGCTAACCTTCAATTTGTCGATGGAAGTAGTCTATTTGTACATTGGTCTATCATCATATTGTTGTAGGATTTTTGGATTACTAAGTGCTGGTCTTACAACCACCCCACAAACAAATTCCCGATAGAAATATAAGCAATGCTTTTGTTTGCCTCATTCCCTAGAAAAGAGGATTTATAATTCATTCTCTTTCTAAGCATTCATTTCTTCCATAACTGCTAAATTTCAATTCCGATTATTTAGGTTCTCCTGTATATTCCTTGGGATGAATAGATTGGTTAACCTCGAGGGGAAAGCTTTATTATAATCGTTAGACAATCTATGGTAAGAAAGGTTGCAATAGGATATTTAGTACACTTAGGAATATCTTTCTGATGAGCGATCGTAATGTTAAGATCAAATATTTCCAGTGAAGTGTTTTGAATAGATGAGGAAGTGAGAATAGAATATAAGTTACCTGAATTTTTAGTATCATGTGTAGGGTCATCAACTGTTTGATCCCGATTCTTTTGATTCAATGCCCTTCTAGTATGAAGCTCATAATTTCGATCATTGAGATCCTTATGTAGTGTTTCTCTCCTCGAAGAAGAATTTTTCATGTGTGGCAATAAGAAACTAGTAGTCTCAGGGCAAACGATGGAAGGAAGAGAAGGTGTATCCCAACATTATCTTATAACCCAGAAGAAAAGTTTGGTAAATGATTTATTTTCCATAGTTTTGAAGTATTCTTTATTTAGAAGGTCAAAGCACCTATACCCCTTTTTGTCAGAGGCATACTTGAGGTATGAGAGAATAATATTTCTGGTTATTGAGATGTGAGAAAACCCTCACACTTACCCAAAATATTTCTTAATCAAAGACCTAGAATTAAGCAATCAATCTAAATGAATATGGAAAGAAAATATACAGGGAAACAATCATAACAATTCCTAATTTCTAATCCAAGCCATAAATCACTCAACAATTGTTTTCCTTCCTCCACGCCTACTCCTCCTATTTATAACTAAATACCCCAACCAACTCCTATCTTATTATCCTTATGCCTTACTAATAGCATAGTAATATGTTTTCATTACACTCTACACATGATTGGATTTTCAACGGAAAGAGAAATCTTAATGACTTAGAGAACTATTGAGTCTTGCTCATGTTATTTTTATCTTCCTCTCATCTGTGAGAGAAGGTATGCTAAGCTGTGGGAGTTGGATCGTATGGGGACCTTCATTGCTAAATCTCTCTTTGAGGACCTTCAAGCAGGGGTAATATTCTTTCTTCTTCCCATTTCAAGGTAGTTTGGAGTGAATCATGAAAAGGCCGAAATTTTCGTGTGGAGCTTGGTGCTTGGTGGTCTAAATATCCGGGATAAGGTTCAAGTGAGATTCCTGTCACTCTATCCTTATCCTATGGGGTCCTTTGGTATAAGAGAATGGGAGATGGAAATGGGTAAGCGTGGGTACAAAACTATAAGTTTTCTCTTTGTTCCGTTTCTTTGTTTTTTATTTTGAAAATAGTTAATTAATTGTTAAAATTAATACAATTAATTCTTTAACTAATATAAAGGGGAAGTTTTAAAAATAGAAAAATAAGAGAAACTTTTTATACAAAATAGCAAAATTTTTAGATAATTGTGATAGACGATGATAGAAGTTAATAGAAATGATAGAAGTTATCACAGATAGATGTTGATAGAAGACTATCAATGTCTATCAGTGTTTTTTTTTACTATTTTATGTAAATAGTTTGACATTTTTTCTATTTGTGAAAATTTTCCTAATATAAATCCTAATATTTTATTAAAATATATACTCAATTCAATTCTAGAAATAAATGCGTATTAATTCAATGCAGTTGCTTATTTATTAATTTTTTTTTACGATATAGCTAACAATATCTTAATTATATTTAATTCGTTAATTGGGAGTAGTTAAATTAAGTTGGTATAAAAATTTAATTTTCAATAATTATATTTAGGGAAATTACTATAAACAGAAAAAATATCAAACTATTTACAAATATAGAAAAATTTTACTGTTTATCAGTGATAAACCGTGATAGAATTCTATCGTGGTCTTCTATCGCGGTCTATAAGTGATAAACTGTAAAATTTTTCTATATTTATAAATAGTTTGACTCATTTTTCTATATTTGAAAAGAGCCCTTATATTTAATTACTTATTGATTCCTTATAATCGATTAATTATTTATTTGGATTAATTTTGTTTAGTTTATTCATTATTAATATATCATAATTATAAAACATTGGTTTAAATATTTCTTATTAACATTAATTGTTAACATATCATAGTTTTCTCTCAATTTCTCACCCCCTTTTATATTATTTATTATATATTTTCTTATATTACTTAATTAAATTTAAATTTAAAATACATTTATAATTAATCATATCGAACTATAATTAATTAAAATTAATTAAATATTCAATTATAATACATAAATAATCATATATTTATTAATTGAATTGTTTAGTAATTTTATTTTTATGGATATACACATATTAAAATAATGGAAATAAGGAAATTCATTAGCTATACTAATGAATTAATAAATTACTTTGTATAAGTGTTCAATTTTTTCAAATACTTATAATTAGTTATTTAATTAAAATTATTGTTAGATTTTAATAGTTAATTTTTATCAATATTTTGAATTATTTTATTAATTAATCTATTAAAATTTGCCAAAATAAGCTTGGCTCAGAGGTATTGGCATGATTTTCGTATCTGGAGGTTGGAGGTTCAATCCCCCACCCCACCATAGTGGTATTAAAAAAAAAAATTAATCTATTGAAATTCTATTAGGCGGGAGCTGTAAAATGGTAAGTTCTCTCTTGCTTCAAACCCACCTTCGGCGTTCTTAGCTTCATTTTGGTCTCGGCTTTAAGTCATGGAAGTAGAAAGCTGCAATGTGAATGGGCCACGGGGCCTGGGGCCCCGGCCCCGTGGGGCGGGGAATTCCCGATTACACGGGGAATGGGGGAGGGAGCGGGGAGAATTTTTTCCCCGTTGGCCAAATATTCCCCGTCCCCAACCCCGACTCCCCGCCCCGCCCCGCCCCGCCAAATATATATACATTTTAAAAAAATTATAATTTTTACCAATTAATCTTTTCCTAATTCATTCCTAAAATAGAGATGTTGAATGTTTGTTACTTTTAAGACATATATATTGTAATGTTTAATTTGAAACTAGTAATTAATATTTTAACTTTTAGAAATAAGGAGATAAAATATTTTAATTATATCTTTGCATACAATATATTGTTATTTTTGTAAGAAAATTTTAAGTGTTTTATTTAAATAGAAATGACATATTTAATATAGAAAATTTTAAAAATTATATATCGCTTGAGAATAAATTTTTAAAAAAATTGTTAAAAAATAAATAAATTAAGAAAAAAACTAACGGGGAATTTTTCTCCGCGAGGAACCTGATCCCCGCAAATTCCCCGCGGGGAATCCCCGCCCCAATCCCCACGGGGGAATTCACGGGGATGGGGATTGAAATAGGGGGCGGGGAAGCCTTCCCCGTCCCCGCCCCGCCCCATGGACATCTCTAATCGTATTATTGCTTATGGTTTGAATTTGGTCAGTACCACATTGGGGATATGGATGTCAGTAAAATATTTACTCTTTCCAAGTCTCATTTCAGCTGGTTCATGGAAAATATCTCAGAGCTACTTCAGGGATCAAGTAACCGGTTTTTTTTTAGGAATGGACGAGACAGCTTAGGTGTGACAAATCTCTCTAAGTTTAAAGTTACTTCTGGATGGATTATGCGTTGTGTTGTTTGGCCAGTGTCAGGTGGTCGTAACTTCCTTCATGTACCATTGGGAGCTTATCCGCAGGGGTGGCGCTCCTTTTTGGATATGCTCAAAAGTTTTGCGAAGAAAAGGGAATTATTTGATAATCAGTTTTTAATATTACCAGGGAAGATTTCAACACAGGATATCAAGGCAGCCCCAGTTTCTTATTGTCCTAAAGATCACAATATTAGTTATGTAGATATAGTGAGGAAGAAGGGTCGTTTGTTATCCTATGTTTTACCTATGGCAAAACAGAGCACATCTCCCGATAAGAACTCACAAGTTAAAAAGCTCTCTGTTTCGTAATATGGAAAACAAAGCAATCCTTCTTTGTGGACTCAGAAAAATTATGATGTGTTTGAGGAAGATTTTAGCAATTTATGGATTATATCAAGATTATTTGTGTTCGATGATTGGAGGGAAATTGCTACTTATTTAGAAAATCACTTTCAAACCAAAGTAATCATTAATCCCCTGTTCGCTGACAATGCTTTAATCAAAATTGATCAGGACAATATGGAGAATTTGATTGAAAATCTAGGAAAATGGAAGGATTTCGGGCCATTTCATCTATTAATCGAAAAATGGGACAAGGATCGTCACAGTCGACTATTGATTTCTAAAGAATTTGGAGGATTTTAATAAAAAATCTACCTCTTGATTATTGGAGAAGAAGTACTTTTGATGCAATTGGAGCATATTTTGGGGGTCTTGAAGCCATTGCTACAGAAACACTTAATTTATTAAATTGCTATGAAGCTAAAATCATGGTTAAAAAGAATTTATGCGGTTTCATGCCTTCTACTATTGAGATAAAAGATGAAAAGAGGGGTAATATCTTCCTAAATTTTGGTGATATTATATCAAATGATCCTTCTGGTAAAATTTATGGCACGTTATATGTTTTTTTCAACCCAATTGATATCGTTCGTTTAAATAAAGTTTTGCAAGATGAGGGACTTGAATTCAATCTAGTAAGTCCTGATATGGACTTCCTTTCACCTTCTAAGTCCAAGATAAGCAATTGTCAATATTCATTCGATGCTCTTCGGAATAAGCAACCTCAGGCTTCAAAGCCTTCAGCAGAGTTCACTCAGAACTCACCAGAAAAGATGAAGAAGTCAGGCGCCGGTCTTGAATCAAGTTTCAATTTTTAACAGTAGATAGATCAACAGGTGTGAACGCGGTTAAGGAATTAGAAGAGCCTAATTTATTGTAGAAAGAGAAGGAAGTCGAACGAGAATTCCAAAAAGCAGTCAAAATGGCTCAACTAACCCCGTCATTTATTGGATTTGTTAACGGGCGATGCTTTGAAATTTTTGACATTCCTTCATCAGGTACTCAACAAATCAAAGGTCTTTATGCAAATTTGATCTCAGAGAGAACAAATGAGATCAAATGCCATTGCTATTGGCCAATTACCCGACACTGACGTGGGAATGCCAGCAGCCGTCAATAACGTTCCCCCTCCATTAATTAATGACGGCGAAAATTTTCTCTCCTCTGAAATGAGTGCAGGTGAAAGTATTCAATTTGGCAAGGACACTCTTTACTAGAACATCTTCCCTAAGAATTGAAAAGTCACCATCAACAGTTGGTTCAAATCCAAGTGCGATCAGAAGACGTGCTAGGCTGTTGAAACCATTTCCCAAAGATTTTGCAAGAAAGAAGACATCCTTCCTCAATTCGTGGTCAACAATAGTGAACTCTGATTTGCTTGAAAATTTTTGTGTAAAGATTCAAATCCCCAAAATCAATTCAAAAAGGTTAGTTGACTCTCCCTCTCACAGTCTTCCCCTTTTATTCATTCTGAGTTCAAAATCTCAGGATCAAATGTCCATTTTGTGCGAGGTATCCCGATTAACTTTTCAAGTTTCCCTCATCCCAACCAATATGATTCGGATGTGGATTAAGTGGTGAGCGCAAGTAGTGAAGAGTTGGAGCCTCTGAAGCAGAGGAATTTCAGGATGACGAGGAAGGTGTTGATAGCTTTTGCAAAGATCTTCATAATCTTTTTCAAACAAATGATTGCCTAAAGATCAGAAAGGCTAGGGACTACTCTTTTCCTCCTCTCAACAAAGCTGAAATTCCTCAAAATCTAATATCCATAATTGAAGATTGCGATATTATTCTTGGTTGAATTTTCATGTTGCAAAGGAATAGGAGCTGTTTTTTCTGTATAGTTCAACTTGACGATAGTGTCGTGGAATAAAAGGGTGGAGTCTTACCCCGATAGGTGTATTTGGTCAATTGAGGCTAAGGTATAAGGAAGAAGAACGCTGTGTTGGAGCAGTCTGGCGTGTATCACATATAATGTAGTGTGGAAATCTTCCAGCCATCCAGCAAAGCCTTCCACAATTTCAGGAAGCCTTCTTAAATCTTTTGGGCGATAAGAAGGACCTTGTACAGGGTTGGCTTCACAAGGAATGAGCATTGGGTTTGTATTGGGTGATTCATCAATAAAGACAAACTTGGTAAATGCTCTTGTCGGAAATCTGGCTGGTTCAAGAAAGAAAAGAGGGCAATTAAACTTATCGAACACTGAGGTTTTTTCAAAATGCAATAGGTGAAAATCCTTGCGGGGGAAATAAGCAACTATAAAGAACTTTGCAGTTTGGCGAATGAGATAGGCAAAGTTTACAGTCCTAGCGAACCGCCAAGCAGCCTTAATCTTGAAGAGAGGTGCTGACTTTGGGTTCTCTAAGATAGCAAAGCAACCTGAGTGTACCTTGAAGCCTTTTTGTATCCATTGTTTCCAAGGTTTGTTCGATACCAGGATGCAATGGCACAGATTTGGAAATCACTAGTGAATGACTCGGGAAAAAGGTTCGATGAAAACTTAGACCATATATTAACTGACGTAATATTGCAAAGTGGATTTAGGCCTTGGCGGACACGAGAAGTCTCTTGTCTTGTACTTGTTGACATTATATAAGGAAGAAAGTTTAGTCAGTTTTTGGTTGGTCCAAAGCTCAAGGCAGCTCCTAAATTTCTTTGGATCTATGCGGTCAAGGCTGTGATTTCTGACCTTTGGTTAGAAAAGAACCAGAAGGTTTTTTTTTTGACAAATCAACTCAGTAGTTAGATCGTTATGAGATTGCCCGGCTCAATGCTTCTTCTTGGCGCTCACTCTCCAAGTATTTTAATTTTCCATACGATCTGAACGATCTGAATCTGAATTGGAAGACAAGATGTTAATTTATGATGACAAGCTGTTAGTTTATGAATTTGTTACTGTCTTGCTGTTGTAGCAGCTTCCTCATGTAATAGGGTCATGTTTTGCTTTTCGTTTGGTCTTGGTGGTTGCTGTTTCTATTTCTTTTTGCTTTAAGAGGGTTTTTGTCCCCATTCTATTCGGGGTTCTTATTACTTGTTCCAGTTTTAGTCTGGTTATCGGCCTTATGGATTTTTGTTATTTGTGCAAAATGATGAGAGTGCTAAGGGGGTGTCAACGTATTTGAGATGTCCGGGTGCACTCCTTGATCCTTTAGTTGTATGCTTTTGAATCTCTCTTTGTAACTTGAGCATTTGTCTCATTTCATTAATTCAATGAAGAGACTCGTTTCCTTTTTTTAAAAAAAAATATATATATATGATTAATTCCATAAACTAAATACAGACACAATTTGTCCCCATAAAATTCTAACAACATTCTCATGCACAACCAAACATAGTCATCTTGGGTATCCCAACGATCTTATTCTCATGCAAATTATTCCCAATCAATCTTATTCTTGGGTATCTATAGAATCTTAAACCAAACGGCCCCTAATGGGTGTTTGTGTTCTCACGATAAGGCGAAAACATTTGCTCTAAAATTGATAATGATTTTTGGTATTCTAAATGGTTTGAAATGGCGAACTTTGATCTTTGGTGTGGTTATTGTGAGTCTTAATTTTTTCTGTATTCATCATTTTATTCTTATTGAAAGCTTTTTGTTTTTTTCCTTTTTTTCCACTAACAGTATTTCTAAAGCTAATAGAACTTCTTTGCTCCTTCAGTCTTCTAAGGCATCAAGTAAGAGTTCTAGATCCCGTTCCACCTCTATCAATTCTAGAGATCCAGTTGCTGCATCAAATGCTTCTGTGATGCCACCATTCTCCTGGGACAAAGTATGATTCACATGTCATATGTAAAAATAAGGATTAGCTATTGCTTAAATATCTGACAAGTTATTTGTTTTTGCAGGTTTATTGGCTTTCCATTGACTACCTCATTGTTGCTAAAGCTGCAATTGTTAGTGGTTTCGACATTTTTCTCCTTAATCTTAATTGTCTGGTATCATGTCAGTTTTTCATAAATTCAGTATTTTTTCTTTTTTTTTTTTTTTTTGCTAGTATTCTGGTTCATACTTTACCTCTGTTATGTACGTTGAGCATTGGTGTGAAAAGCATTTTGGATGCCTTTCCCTGGGGACCCCAGATTTTTCTTTTGTGGAAACGGTAAGTTGTGTGCAAAAAGTGCATTTGTAAATAATAGAGCAAGTCTACGACTGTTTATTAAGTAATCAACAAATGTAGGAGGCTCTAGAAACATTTGAGATACCCAGTGCCCGCAATGTTTATTTATTAGTCTAATTGCTCTCACTGTCTCTTTCATGCATCAGCTGCCACGTCATATTGAAATACTTGTCTCAGCAGTCACTCGAATTAATGAACCCGACAGCTTGTATGGAATTATACGCTCTCACAAGGTGAGCTAGCATATGTTTGCTACTAACTTGAGTGTATCTTATAGAGGTTGTAGTTTTATTCTAATTGGTATAATATGTTAAAGTGGTGATATAATTAAGTTCACCACAATTCATCAATATAATTAAGTTCACCACAATTCATCAGTTTAAGCTTTTAGGTCAATCAGTGATTTAACATGGTATCAGAGCAAGATATCCTATGTTCAAAACTCTGTAATGTCATTTCCTCCCTAATTAATATTGATTTCCACTAGTTGGATCTTCTACAAAATGTTGATTCAATTAAATTTACCATAAACCCATTAGCTTAAGCTTTTGGGTCAATCGGATATTTAACATAATATTCTTCAAGTGACTAACGGTATATTCTAGTTGCAAGAGGTTTAGCATACTGAAGGCTATTTCATTTACTCCCCCACTTAGTAAGCCATATAAAAAGTCAGCAGTCCAATCCCAAATGAATGAACAAACGTAGATTCAAACAGAAACTAGTTATTATTTGGAAAAGTTTACTCATTTCTCTTTATCTGCATGTACATTGGTGACTGTTAAGTTGACATCACAAATAATGACCTTTGAGCACGAGGGAAATTGGAGCAAGGCCCTCGAATATTATGACTTGCGAGTACGATCAGATTCCATGGTTCAAGAGGATGGTGTTGTTAGAAACATTTCTATGGATAAGCAACCAAAACGGCATCAGTCAATTTCTACCTTGGAAGATGTGTCAGGACACTGGAAACCTTACAAGGGGGTTATTAGGTCTCTGCAGAAAACTGGTTGTGCACACGTTCTGGATTTATATTGCCAAGGATTAACATTCCGGGATGACCATGTTCAGCATGATTTAGAGTTCATGGAACTGCAGGTTTTCCTTCCAACCTTCCAAGGGTGTTTTGTTGTGTTATAAGTATAACCAAGGATTAAAATATTGATGTTGCTATCGTAACCATGGATATATCAATAACAATCGATATTTCTGTAACTAAGTTGAAGGGAAAAATATTAATTTACACTCCTAAACTTTGGGAGTTTAATAATTGTATCAATTTAAACTCTGAACTTTCGTAAGTTTATCAATTTAACACCCTTCATTACGTTATGTTATTGATATATCATATGAAACTTATAATTTTAATAATTAAACCTCTAAACATTCATAAACAAATCAATTAAGACTCTCAATTAAGATCTCCTTTGAAAATTGTCCATGCATCAATTATAACGCGATTTAGTTACTCCGATGAATGAAGAAGTTTACAACGTGTAAGAATTGAATGCATGGACAATTTTCAAATATAATCTTAATAAATGGTCTTAATTGATTCACCTATAACAATTTACAAGTTTAGTTTGAAAGAATTATATGTTTTGCATGATATTTTTTAGATTTATAAAATTATTAGTTTAGGTTTAAACTAATTTATAGATATTATTTTTTTATTTATGCCTTAATTATGTGCTATAACTATATTGTATCTATTGTGCTATGATTTTTTTCCTTCTATGGAAGATTGATCATTGTTTCATTGTTTCATTGTGAAGTAAGAAAGAATTGATTATTCAATAATATTTTAACTTACCAACATTATATTATGTGCTATAACTATATTGTATCTATTGTGCTATGATTTTTTTCCTTCTATTGAAGATTGATCATTGTTTCATTGTTTCATTGTGAAGTAAGAAAGAATTGATTATTCAATAATATTTTAACTTACCAACATTATTGATACTTATATTCATATGGTTATTCATAGATGATATTTTTTGTGTTCGATGTGTATTTACAAAAGATCTCAAAGACATCGATTATCCATAATATCGATGGGGAACCCTTCGATTTACGAATATATCAACCGATATTATAATCCTTGGTTACTTATAACTTTATGTGTTTGTTATACTCTATGAGATTTTATATTATCAGCTTGTTTCATTGTTTACTATGTGTCCATAATTGTATAATTTAATCAAGCTGAATATTGTGTGACCGTCTGGATACAGTATGAAGCTGCCTGGCGTGCGGGAAACTGGGATTTCTCCTTGCTTTATGCAGGACCTGATTCTGGTTCATCAAGTTATCAGACCAAGAATATTCATTTCAACGAAAACCTGCATAGGTATTTAATGCAAAAACCAAAGCTGCTAGACCAGCAACTCATTTTTCAGTCTTTTACCATTAGGCTTTGTTGTCATTTGAGATCTCATGACACCAAGCTACTTCAAATTTTTGATTGAACAATGCAACAGTTTTTGGCAATGACATCAGTAGAGCATAGAAGTTGGGAATTTTTCATTACAATCCGAATCTACCAACTATCTACTTTGAATTTGAGTGGTTATCAGCACAATGAAAGCATACATAAGCTTTTGTCGTCTGTGGGGGTTAGATAATACAGGCCTCAAGTTCCTGCTCTGTCAAGTCTCATTTTGTGTTAGTGTGCAACCGAACTAGAAGACTTCCCTGCCCACCCAACTTCAATCTATGTTTTATGTATTAGAGTGGTTTAATGAATGTTTTTGAAAGCAATGTGGAACTTCCACTACTTGGAATCTCCCAAACTTAAGTTATCATTGATTCATTGGAACATTTGTTTCGATAACTGAAAATTTCATGCCTTAGGGGGGATGCACGGCCCCATATCAAGGCTGCCATGGTCCCACTTTGTTTGAGAAGTATTTTGGTCTTTTCCTAATTTTTCGTTTGTCTTCCTTTCCACTCATATCAATCTTTCCTGCCGCTTGGTTTTTCATGATCTTTTCCCACACTCTAGGATTTCATAATCCTACAAGCCCTTGCACTGTCTCTCACATCAATCTGTACATTATGCCATAGATCGGAAAAGGGTTCAAATAGATTTTGCACTCTCTCTAAGATTGTTATGGTAACTATTTAAAAAAAATGAATGAATAATTAAATATTTGTAAAGTAGTTTTCTTGGGAGGTGGGAGCCCTCTTCTCCTGGCCGTATGTTGTCTTCCTTTTCTTTCTTTTGATTACCCCATTTCTCATGAGTAAATGTTATGATTTTTTTAAAAAAAAATTAACTTAGAGTTTTATTCTTGATATGTCGAAGGACGAATGATAGATTATCTAAGTTTATTACTTACAGCTCCCAAATCTACCAATCAAACACATCAGACAAACTGAAGTGCAATGAAATGCTTCCTTTGTGCAATCTAAACCCAAGTTATACAAACCCAAATTTCTCCAACGTATACAAACTCAACTTAATGAAATCATTCCTTTCTATAATTCAAACACAAGTTATACATTTTGTATTTCACAATGACAACTTTTCTGGGTTCTGCATGCTGAATATTAGTTGTTTGCGGGCATTGCAAGAAGGAGACTTTGATGAATTTTATAGAAGGTTCAAAGACTCAAAGCGGGTAATATTTGCCTCTTCTATCTGCATTGACTGAAATCAGAATTGTTTGTGTACTTACTTATAATTTATTGTAGGAATTAGTGTGGTCCATAACTCATGCAAGTGAAGAAAGCACCGAATATATATATTCAACTATAATTAAGCTTCAGGTGCGTAACTTATATCTTGCTTTATGGGATAAACGACCCATGGACGATGCAGCATCTCATCAATTCCCAGGACTGTGAGAACAAAGATTTTCTTGGATTGAGTGTTTCATCCTCACCAGATATTAGATTTGAAGTTTGAACTATTCTCCATCGTGCTTTATAACATTGAACGTATTTTTGCTTTTTTTAATTTGTTCTCTTTTTTTTTCCCTTTTTGGGCCAAATTACATTTACAAATTTGGTTCTTGTGGTTCGGGCTGATTTTGTTTAGGCACCAATCAACCCAACTGATGGGTTTCATAAATTTAGTTCTAAAAATATTTCAATACTCTTTCTCACTTGTAAAGGCAATGAAAATCAATATTAATTTGGGAGGAAATGACGTTTCAATTTGGCCCCTTATATTTTGAGTTGATTTTGAATTTAGTCCAATGGTTTCAAAAGTTCTAATTTGGTCTTATGGGTTGGGGTTGATTTTTTATTTAGTTCCTATAGTATCAAAATTTTAAATTTGGTTCTATGATTTGGGATTAGTTTCAATTTGATTCCTATGGTTCCAAAAGTTTTATTTGATTCCTATAGTTTGATCAAATCTTACAAATTATTCTTGTAGTTACCGAATTGAATATGTGACTAATTTTCTATTTACATGATTGACGAGTTTGTGTTTTCTTAGTTTTTGGGTCAGTAGAACAAAGTGTAGGGATGATTGATTTTTTTTCTTTTTTTAATTTGGGTGCCCCGGGGGGGGGGGGGGGGGGGGGGGGGGTAGAAGGCATTATTCCTTCCATTTCATCTAATATTTTGAGTTATCTCTATGCTTGTCTAATTATGGGTCTCAATTATCATTATTAATCAACTTATCATCAGGAGATCTAAGTTGAAATATGTAAAACACAGTCCCTTTTTATTCCGGTGGATTGCTCTTACAAAATATTCGGTATCTCATCAGTAGACAGAAATGAAAAGCATAAGATTTTGTTCTGTTTTCTGTCTGCCTATGCAGATCTTTTACCATATTGGCTTGGCTTGGGGATTACGATGGACGGATTCTGAAGATTCAATTTTTTTTAATGGGAATCCGAAAGTGTTCTCAGATCATGTGATTCACACAATGGACCAGGTAATCACTCAATCCTATGTTCATATAATCTCATTTTTGGTCCCGTTAACACTTTTGGACCTTTGGTCCTTGTCATCAACTCTTTGGAGTGTAGTGCTGACTAGCAATTGGAAAAACACTCCAAAAACAAAAACAATACACAAAGCCGAGAACAACATAGATCGAATCTAAAACAAACTAAATACAAAATGGATCCCTAGAAAAACAAAGACTAGTAAGCTGGTTGTATGAATGTCCCCCAATTCAAACTTATATCCGGAACCGAGAAGTCTGCAAAGATCTTGGACAAGGCGCACCAGGATGAAGCATTAAGTCTTGCTATCTCAAACTGGTCCAGCCATGGCGTTGATTTGTTGTGGAAGATTATTTGATTTCTTTCAAACCATAATTCAGCTAACAATACTTTGACTGTGTTACTCCACAATAATTTAGGACCAAAATTCAGTGAAGGACCAAACAAAACCTGCAGTGCTGACTGTGTTCAAGTTCCAAAGAGAATACATTTCATATATTTCTTTTAAAATTCTCTTTTCCTTACAATTTGAAAGTTCCAAAGATTCACTGTGATGGTACAGTCACTGTTACTATTCTTTTGCCCCTTGTCTACCTCGTGAAATTTCCAAAGATCACAATAAGAGTGATTGGGGCCTCCAATTCAATTTCAAAGGTTGACATTTTATTTCATGCGAAGAAAGTAAATGAATAATGAAGAAATATAGTACTTCTTTTTCCTTTCCTTTTGAGTTTGTTTTGTGCCCATGGGCCCAAAACTTCCTTGTATAGATTAAGAAGACAAATTGTATATGGACTGAGGGGTAGTACCTGCTCCTTGTGCATCAACTGGACTATTACCTCAATTTTCTTTAGTTGCTCAACTGATACTGACATCTGACTGTTTAGATCTCCTTTACCTCTATTTTATTCATATACAAAATACCATTGCCTGACATAATTGTGATGCTTCAGTGTATGTTTAACTGATAAACATATATAGGGATTGCTTCTTTATTTGTATAATTTTTTTTTTCGCGTTCCAAGATACCTATCAGATTATTGTTATTTAACAAAGTTTAACTGTTGATCTAGTTATCTTTCCTGAATTCTGATTGGAGCTGCATTCTGAAAAGTACTCAGCTACATATGGATTTCTTAGAACCTTTTCTAGCATTTCGTCGAGTTCTACTTCAGGTTTTGAGAAGTAAGGATTGTATGGTGCAACATCTTTTGCAATCTGCTTACACCCTTCGCAAGGTACATTATACAATACCAAAGCTGCAATTTGGTTCAATTTTCTGATCTATGGTTTTGTAATTTTCAGGGATCTAGATATTCTCAAGCAGCTGCCGCCTTACATGAGTTTAAGTCTCTCTGTCTTCGAGAAGCAGAAGAGAATTCAGCATTGTATTGGCTCGGAAGGGTACACAACTTTTATTCCTCTTCAATGTTGTTGAACTTGGCAGTGTCTAATATTCTGTTCCATCATGTGCATGATACTAAAGTGATTGTGGTTTTCTTTTCCCGGGATCCAAAAGAGATACTAAATTATTCACTTCGTTGTTTGCACTAGCAGCTTGAAGAAGCAAAGCTGTGGCGTGCCCAAGGTCGGCACTCAATAGCAATTAGCCTTGCAGAACATGTTTCGCAATACTTCCAATCCAGTGAGGAAGCTTCAGATATATTACGCTTGGTTGGGAAGTGGCTAGCTGAAACTAGATCGAGCAAGTAATATATTCTTTCCATGAATTAAGGAAGTTACATCTTTCAACTGTTTTGATGATAAGAAACCAGAGAAACCTTTTGTAATAGTATCATTATTTAACTGTAAGCTCTTTCTGTGTATGGCTAAGTACAGTTCAAGAACTATTCTAGAGAAGTACCTAAAACCGGCAGTATCTCTTTCTGAGGGTCAGGAGTTCCTTAATAAGAAATCAGTTGGGAGACAGAGCCAGACTCATTTTCATCTTGCACATTATGCTGATGCTTTGTTTAGGAGTTATGAGGAAAGACTCAACTCTAATGAATGGCAAGCAGCAATGAATTTGAGGAAGCATAAGGTAGTGACCCAAGTAAAATATGGAATCAAACGTCAAGGGAACTTGTAATGAACTATTATTTATCATTTTTATCAATATCTTATGGCCTTGCAGACAATGGAGTTGGAAGCACTCATTAGACGACTAAAAAGTTCAACAAAGGTTCATCCCTCCTTTTTCTCATTCTTGAAACTATTGGCCCACTATATTACTTGTTGGCTTGGGTTTTTAAGACATGCTCTTTAATGTGTATACATATATTTTGTCTTATTTTGTCATTTCACTTCTGTGCATTCAGTAATATTATTAAACAGATTGATCTGGACCAACTACATTAAATCACCTTTAGAAGTCTGTTTTATAATGATTAATTATTGTTTATTATTTATTGGTTATTGAGTATTGATTATTTTTGTTTATATATTTTTTTTTCTGAAGTATTGTGAGAAGTGATAATGTTAGACCAGAATATGAGAGAACTCCTCACTCATTCTATACATTAGAGTTTAATATATGAGCAAATATGGAAGCCCTAAACTTAGTAAAATTACAATAAAGGACAAAAGACTAGTAAGCTCCTATATTTACATGCATACTATAACAAGAAGTTTCTAAATAAAAAGTCAAGTGTTTTCATATCGTATTGGTTTTTTCTGTTTTGTCTCCTTTATTCTCCTTTATTATATTTTGAGCATTGGTCTCATTTCATTATTTCGATGAGGAGGCTTGTTTCTATTAAAAAAGTAAATGAGCATGATGTTCAGAGATAGAAAATTATTGTCAAACTAACGGCAAGGTATTTGGTCACTAATCACTTAACTTCTTGTTGTTATATCTCTATGGGGAGATTTATTACCTTTTGTTGGTTTATTCTCAGTAAATGTTAGTGGTAAGTATTTATGTCACCTGTAATAATCTATTGTTCATTTTATTCTTATTCTTCTTTTTTTCCTTGTACTGGGACTTTCCCCTATAATAAGACGGTTTCATTCCTTTTTCTTTCTTTTTTTTTTATACTATAGGAATACAAATATTATGTTCCTTTCAAAGTTAGACCTTTATATAACAATATTTTATCTTCACTTCGATATAGGGCGAGAAGACCGACTTTACAGTGAAAATACAAGAATTGCAAAAGCAACTTTCCATGGACAGGGAAGAGGCTGACAAATTGCAGGTATTTTGACATTCCGCAGTTGAAAAGTATCCTAATTAAGCTTCTCTTTAATACTTTGCGTTCAGTTTGTGATTTGGCCGTATGAAATATTGAAATTTTCTAATATAAACATAACCTTGTTCTATAATTTATAAATTGTGGGTATGTTGTTTTGTGTTTTTGTCCATTTTTGAAGCATGGACAAGGATACAGACATTTTAATTGATAATTCAATATGTTTAGACATAAAATAAATTAAGTACTCAAAAAATCATTATTGTTGCTCTCTTTACATATCTATTGACATATATATATATATATATGCGTATGCGTGTATGTGTTAAAGATTTCAGAATTCAGATGGTTTTGGCAATTCATTCTTCTCTTTGTAAAGGAACCTATGTTTATCTAATTTACTGATAATTGTTTTATCTTTATGTAATGTTTTTTTTTCCTTTAATATTTATTGATTAGAAGTCTTTATGGTCAATGAGCGTGTTAGAGTAGGTGAAGCAGGTCAAGGCTTTTCTGTGTATCATAGAAGTGAAGGAGCACGTTGCTGATCCATTGATATGTCACCCAAAATAGAATCCATGCTTCATGTCTTCATGTTTCTGTGGAACTTTAGGCTCTTTGTTTTTATATGCTGTTGGAATTTCGGTTATTTAGGAACATTTAAGTAAATTTTCATTGTCAATACTTTCTTTGTTATTCTCCTTCCTTATTTGTACTGGGTATGTCTTCTATAATATAAGAACTATGTTGCACATATCAAAATAGATTAATATCTTTTTTACCCTCTCAAAAGATTAGGCAAGTCCAACAAATGCTGCTTTTTTTTCCTGCAATTTGTGTCAGGATGACCAAGACAATTTTCTCAGCCTAGCATTAGAAGGATATAAGCGATGCTTGGAGGTTGGTGACAAATATGACGTGAGAGTGGTATGTACTACTTGTTCAGTTCTCTATTCAAGACAGTCAATAGGTAAAGTTTTCTTTCTTCATCAATTGGGCATACTGATTCCAGGTGTTTCGACTAGTTTCATTGTGGTTCAGCCTTTCTTCTAGACAAAATGTCATAAATAACATGCTGAGCACAATTGCTGAGGTATATCGACAATTGTTTGGTTAGATGCATTATTACAGTGCACTTCTCAGTTCTCACGTAGTTTTTATATGAAATATAAGCTGCAAGTAGTTAAAACAGTTTTTCCTGTTATTTTGAGAATTTAATTCATGTCATATCCCAAGAAAAGAAAGGAGTGTGTTTAATATAAGTTGAACATCCTGTAGGTTCAGTCGTATAAATTTATACCTCTGGTTTACCAAATTGCTTCGAGAATGGGCTGCACAAAGGATGGTCAAGGACCAAACAATTTTCAGGTACTTGAGGGAGTGGTTAAGTCTCTTTTGGCATTTGTTGTAAACTGATGAGACCTTCAAACTGTGCAGGTAGCCTTGGTTTCTCTCGTGAAAAAAATGGCTATAGACCATCCATACCACACTATATTCCAGGTATTTGACTTAATTTTTACTGCCTATATTTTTTTTTCACATTGCTTTTTAGCAAAAAAAAAAAGGAAAAAGAAAAAACAAACAAGCAAACAAAAACAATTCCCTCTGATTTTTGCAGCTTCTTGCCCTGGCAAACGGGGATCGTGTCAAAGATAAACAACGTAGCAGAAACTCATTTATTGTGGATATGGACAAAAAATTTGCAGCAGAGTATCTATTAAAGGAGGTTTCATCCAACCATGGAGCTTTGATTAGACAAGTATTTCTTAGAACTGTGACTTTTTCTTCAATATATGGTTCTGTTTGAAACTTGACACACATATTTATATAAATTAAGCCTATTAACATAGGTCAAGCAAATGGTAGAAATCTATATCAAGCTTGCAGAACTGGAGACAAGGAGAGAGGTATGTCATGAAAATTTGATGCTTCTTTCCACCCCTGGAATAAGAAGTCCTACTTGGTTCTCTTTTCAATATTTATCTACGACCTTCTGTGATGAAATAGTGATGATTTCCTTGACTAAATTGGAAAAGCAGGATACTAATAAAAAGATGATGCTTCCAAGAGAACTGCGTAGTCTTCAGCCATTGGAACTTGTAGGTGCTTCTCTGTCGATTTTTTAGGTTCTTAGGGTGTTGGGTTAATGCACGTTTATATGTTTCTTTGATCCTAACAGTAATCTAATTACTTTTTCCGGAAATCAGGGAATTTTTCTTTGTAATTTATCTGGTAGAATTTAGTCTTTTGATCACCTTTAGTCCTTGCCTGTTCACTATACATTTGTCTGCATACCCATTTATGTATATTTTACTTTCCAATAAATTATCTGTTTTATTGCTATTGTTTCTCCATTGTATTGTACTCTTTTAATTAATCCTTGGCTGTGAATTTTGGTAACATGATAATTAATATTGTTTCTAATTTCCTATGTTTAGTTTTGAATGAAGAATTATGAAGTACCAATTCTTTCCTTTGAGGCTTTAATGATGCATCCAAATCTATGTATAGTATCAAAACTAAAATTTAATACGTAATTTGTATCTTATATTCTTGAAACAAAAAAAAATAGGAGTTGTCTAATGAAATAATGTTCTCATCTTTGTAAAACTCATGGGAACGTGCATAACATTTTTTTTTGACACATTTGTATATAGGTTAAACCTCATTGTCTTGTTTTCCTAATTGCCTTTCTATATGGCATTTTAGTACCCCCTTTCCAAACCTCATATTTTCGAGTTTGTATGTCTTAACTAGTTGAGTTATGCTTAGATTGACAATTTTAATACTCTCCTTTCTTTGTAATAAAATCTTTGAACTTCTCTTCCACCTTGTATTTGACCATCAGGTACCTGTGGTGACGGCTACGTTTCCAGTCGACCGAAGTTGTCAATATCAGGAAGGTTCCTTCCCATATTTCAAAGGCTTGGCTGATACAGTTAGGTATGTAATTTTTATTCTGTCTTACAAACTTTCTTAATGACTTATGGTTTGGAAGTTCTTTGTGGTATCTGGAAAAATTCATCGAGTAATTTTTTAAATTTAAAAATATATGTGTGTATATAATATATATATATATATATGCAGGATTATGAATGGCATAAACGCTCCAAAAGTGATTGAATGCGAAGGTTCGGATGGCCACAGATACCGACAACTTGCAAAATCAGGAAATGATGATTTGCGACAAGATGCTGTAAGATTTCAGTGATGAAATGATGATACCATTGGAATCCCTAATCCTTTATTTGTTCTTTTTGGATAGTTTGTTAGCTTTTTGTTTTACCTCCTTTTGACCCTGGCTTTCTTTTTTAACTTTTATGTTGTCCCTTTTTGACCAAGGCTTCCCTTTTTTTATCTTTTGTATTGCCCCTTGTGTATTCTTTCTTTTTTTTTTTTTTTTTTCCTCCCCATGAAATTTGATTTGTTATTTATGTGCCATGGGATTCTAAGTAAGACCTTTACCATTCTCAGGTTATGGAACAATTTTTTGGATTAGTCAACACGTTTCTCCAAAACCATCAGGACGCAAAAAGGCGGAGATTAGGAATACGGACATACAAGGTGATTTATGCACATGGTTATTCGTATTTATGGTTGGCGATTAAGTTTGCCATCTAATGCTTTATAAACTAACTTCTAACCGAAAGCTAGTTGATTAGGATAGTTAGTCTTTCGTTAGTTGGTTAGCCTGTATAAATGGACCGTTTGGATCTTGCTATTTGAATAATGAATTTTTATTATAGTCTTGGATATTTGATACATCACAAGGTATCGTTGTAAAAAAGGGGACAAAGTCTCAATAAATGGCTAAGAGGTCATGGGTTCAATCCATGGTGGCCACCTACTTAGAAATTAATTTCCTACGAGTTTCCTTGACATCCAAATGTTGTAGAGTCAGGCGAGTTGTCTCGTGAGATTAGTCGAGGTGCACATAAGCTGACACGGACACTTAAGGATATCAAAAAAAAAAAAAAAAGTTGAATTTTCTTTTAGCATAGAAGTTTAATTAAAAGTAGAAAAAAAATTTGAGGATATATATATTTAAAAACTGTTTCCATTTCTTTTCTTTCATATAATCAATGTTCTATATAACTTTTGGAGAATTTGGATGAAATGGTTTGAGATGTTTCTATCTCACTCTCGTAGGGGCATTTGGGCCTCCAACTTGCATTGCTAGCCCACTCAATGTTTGGAGTCTCCCATTATGATAGTTGAAGTTTCCAATTATTATAACACACACTTAGCTACAATAAGACTATTTGAAAACCTTCATTGTCTAAAGTGTTCACTATTTTGTAGTCATCCTCTCTCATCATTTGTAACCTAGACTAAAATAGTCCAAGTTCTGGTGTTTACTATTTTGTAACCATCCTCTCTCATCATTGGTAAAATGGATTTGTCTTTTACTTTGGTGCATATAAATTTTTTTTTATCAATTAGGTCGTTCCCTTTACTCCAAGTGCCGGTGTTCTTGAATGGGTTGATGGAACTATTCCTCTTGGAGAATATCTTATAGGAAGGTTAGTAATTTCCGTGGTTTTATTCATCTGTGGGATTGGTTCTTTTAGTATTAAAGCCTCAAAAAAATTTCCAGCACCAGAAACGGAGGAGCTCATGGTCGCTACAGAATAGGAGATTGGTCATTTCTTGAATGCAGAGATTACATGGCAAAAGCAAGTACAAAATCCCTGTTCCTTTATTTATGCCATAGCACTGATCTCATTGTCTCTTTAATATATTTATTTTGCCATATATTCTCTATCCTCTCTATAATATTTAAGTAACTAAAACACTTGCAAGTATAGATAAAATTGCATTTTATCATTGCACGGATGATCTTTAGATGAGGTAAGACATTGTTCTGCCCTAAAACAAAGACTATAAGTTGGGAGCATGGCTTCGACGCTGTTGCATTTAAAAGAAGCAATTGTACCAGAGAAAAAAATATGATGAACAAGCACGGTACAAGGCTTTCAACACAACCTTTTACATTCTGACTCAAAGCATGGGTTGTGAGGGTGTCACGAGTAAGCCTTAGGCATGATGTCAAGTCATAGAAGATGACAAGCCAAGATGGAGTATCACGTTGCCAACAAAATGAATCCCATTAGGCAAGTGATTTTCACTATATTTGATGTCAATAGTTGAAGAACTTCTTTAAAATTTACAGGAGAAAAAAAAAACATCGATTTTGGAGTGCAATGCTCCAATGAAATGGACTGAGCCTCAAACTACGAATAAGCATACGAGGGTGACTGAGAGAAACATGTTTAAAGAACTTTGGAAAAATGGCTCCGGAACCTTGGGAGAAGTGGTGCTTTCCCATCTATTGAAGGGAAGTGGTGTTTTCCCATCTATTCATTAGCAAAACGATGGTAGCAACCATCCTTTAAAACATAAGGCTTTGCTAGGTGGTAAGACCATAGATAATTTATATGACATCTGTCAAGTGCTTGGGTGGTTGCATCAGAATATAATAAGTGTTATGGTGGGGACCTTGAGACTTTTATGAGTCACTTCTTGTCACTACAATTTCATGCATTGACGAGCATCAAAGCCAAGTGAGCTTCTAAGTGGCCTCAAATGAGTGTAGATGGATGGAATTTGACATAGGCATAGTCCCAGACAAGCAACTGTATTCAAAACAACCCAAATATTTAAATAATGAGCCAGTATTATGTTAATGAGCAAGGTGAAGTGATAGTGCTTTAATGAAAATTTCAATCATGAGCTAAGATAAGACGACTGTGAATTGCATATGAGACTAAGCAAGTCAGGAAGCGTTGATCACATTTTGTTCTTGGGTTATGTTGGATGTCTTGTTAGGGAAGAAAGGCTAGACAATCCTTAGTTGCTTAAGACAGGGTATGCACATGGGGGGCAACATGCATTATTGGGATGCTTTTAGTGAAAGCAAATGAGTTGCAAGCACAAGCGAAGGCCAAGTCAAAATAGGCAAAGGAGTTGCAACTTTATGTAATTGGTTTGACGTTCGAGTGAATGTGCAAGATTTTCGTCGCCATTATATAGAGTTCAATTGGCTCAAGTTGGTTAATCTATTCTCGCCACAAGTCCAATGGAGGAAGAGTGTCAATTGGTCGTGGTTGGGTGTAGAACTATGACATTGTGGAATCAGTCTAAGATGGTACTCGGTGCTTTCCAACTCTCAAATACTGACTTCCTGATTTTACCATGTACTAGTTCTCTCAGCAATCATAATTAGCTTTCCCAGTTGCTCATATTTACAACCTATGCTGGATGATAGAATATTTGATAAACTAATAAACTACCTTTTATTGGTGGAAAGAAAGTGGTCTATCCTATGGACTCCAACGAGTGAATCAGGCTTGGAAGCAATACCATATTGCTATGAGCTCATTTAATAAGGAACATAAATCACTCTCAATGGTTTGGGAACTTCTCATATCATAGGTTTATAGGTCTATGAAGCCAGAGAGGGGATCAAAACTAGGATAATGTCAAATCCTTTGATGAAAATAAAGAAAGAGACGGAAACTAATTGTAATGCTATTGTAGAAAACTCCCTCTCAAAAGATGAATCATATGGATGGGTAGGCCTTGCTATTTTAGATGATATAAAAGAAACAGACGGAAAATGCTGTACCAACAAAGCATTACGGCTAGAGGGCTGAGGAGTTTTTCTTCCCCATTTCATTCGTTTTTCTTAAAAGCCATCTCCTCCTCGGAAAATGTCATTAATTTTATTCAAGGAAGGGAAGAGGAAAAAGCATGTTTAGTAGGAGAAAAATCAGATTTTATTGAGAAAGAAAAAGTAGATGAACACGTTTTTGGTCATTTAACCCCACCACTTCCTCACCATTATTCAAGGCACAAATTTTCTCCAAATTTTGCCAAGATTCATAAGTTCAAGCAACCGGCTGATTCATTGGTGAACCATTTGTCTCACCCAGATGCCCTAGAGGGTGCTTGTGTACAAGCATTAGTTCCACAAGGAGCCAGCTCCTCAAGAAAACGACACTCTTCTTCGGTAATTGTTCATTCCAAATTCACAATCCCGGGTTCAAATGTTGTTTTTGTCCAAGGAACCTTTACTAAGGATTATAAGAAGCAAACATTCCAAGATTCGGATGACAAATCTGATGTCAGTGTTGGTAGTGAGGAATTCGATCAAGATGAACCTATAATTGCGGAAGAATCCCCCCCAAATACTTTGGGGGAAGCATATAGAACACTTTTCATTCAACAACAATAAAATTCTGTAAATGTTGCACATCTGTCTCCATCTCAAACTCCTTCAAAATTTTCAACTTTAGTTGCGGCATGTGGTTTTCAAATGCAGGAAATAGCGTCTCTATAGGAGGTGTCTTATTGACAGTTTTTAAGAAGGCATGGGCTGAATTGTTGATAATCCCAGAATCTTGTTTGATGAACAAGTAAATGGCTGGTTTGGTTTTATAATAAGTTTAAGGCTGTGAATGGTGAATGTAAAGATGAAGACTTGCTCTGTGAATTATGAAATAAAATGGAAAAAGAAAGGGGAGAGTTCTACCATAAGGTATGGAATTCTTTGTTTTAAAAGCTGAAAAAAGAAGGCTTTCAACCCCTAGTCTTGGTTGTTCATTTGGTCATTAAACCATATCAAAGATTTGGAGCAATTTCGGTTCTTCTTCCACTGTGCAAAACAGAAGGCTTAAGGATTAATCAAGTTACAGATTCAAGGTTTTGGTCTTTGGATGCATCAGAGAGTTTTTGGTGAAATCATTGTCCAAGCATTTGTTTACCTTTTCTCCCATTAATTAGAAGATATATTAAGCTTTTTGGAAGGCAATTCGTGAAGCTCTTTATCCCATTCATATATTAATTGTGTTCAGTTATTGGTAAAGATTGGCAGTATTGTTGTTCACTTGTTCATCCTCCAAAAGTGTCGGTGAAAATCATTCTCCCACTTCAACTTGCATTGGGTTTCCAGATCATCTCATAACGACTTCTTAATTAAAATGTATTTATTTTTTTTGTGTAATCATGTACTTGAGACTCTTGGAATTCATGTAAAAGGATATGTTGAGGGTGTTATGGGTGTATTTTCCTAGTGAAGATGCCTAGGTGCATCTATTGGCTCCACTTTTATGTTTTCTCTGCTTTTATGTTTCCGTGCATTTTGAGCAATAGTCTCTTTTCATTTTATCAATGAAAAGTTTGTTTCCTTTTCAAAAAAATCTTTGAAGGTCTTTACCAGGAACATTGTGTTAGGAACCAAAGTAGTATGGGCTATCTTTGTCTCACATTGGTTAGAATGGGATGACCAATGTGTACTTAAGTGGCTTGACTCTCCCACCTCAATAGCTGGCTTTTGGGGTGTGGTTCTCCAAGGTGCTTAAGTACCTAACAATGGTATCAGAGCCAGTTGTTGACGTTCCGGAGTGGAACCAGCGGAGGGTTCTGACTGGGTGTGGCCGAGTGAAGTACCGTCGAAGTAGCCGCCAGGACGTCGGCTTTCCAAGGATGGGGTATTGTTAGGAACCAAGGTAGTATGGGCCACCTTGTTCCAACATTGGTTAGAATGGGATGACCAATGTGGTACTTTAGTGGCTTGGCTCTCCTACCTCAGTAGTTGGCTTTTGGGGTATGGTTCTCCAAGGTGGTTAAGTCACTTAAGTACCACATTCTCATTCTAACCAATGTGGGACAAAGGTAGCCTATACTACCTTAGTTCCTAACAACATTGCCGCACCATTGCTAAGACCAAAAGAAAAATTAAGAGACGTAAATATTCAGTTGTGCAAAACCAATACCATGGTGACAAAGGTGGCTAAGGTGGAGCAGGCCACTATGATGCACAGCTAACACCTTAAAATGCTTAGTTCTAGGTTAAGGATTGTTCAAATAATCTCTGAGCTATGACGTAATCAATCTTTGACAAACAAAAATATGATTCATATCATCTGTACTGGAGATTATTACTGATTTTGTCTAACTTGTTATATCTTCTATTAGGATAAAGAGAAGAAAAATAGTAGAAATAATTAAATTAATCTCAGCACATTTGAAAAGATATCATCTCAAAATTCTCCATGGTAAACCTAAAACGTAATCATTTCCACAAATAATTTAAATTTATCCTTCTGCTTCTTTGTTTTTTTTTTTTTTTTTTTGGTAGTAATTAGTGATATTTATTTGGATCAAATATATCCCTGTCTGAGGTTTAAAATTCATATAGATGTTTGTACATAGGCGATTATTTAGAGTCTTATTTTTATTATAAAATTGATTCTGTGTTCTATTAGGAGAAGGACAAGCGTAAAGCATTCCAGGAAGTTTCTGAGAATTTCAGGTTTGCTTTCTTGCTTTGACTAGGAGCCATAGATTTTTCCGTTTATCCGATATTTGAAACTGATAGAAGTCATACAGGCCCGTTATGCATTACTTTTTTTTGGAGAGGTTCTTACAACCAGCTGATTGGTTTGAGAAGAGGCTTGCTTACACTCGAAGTGTGGCTGCTAGTTCAATGGTGAGCTCTCGCCCTGTCAGTGCTTAGTTAAACTTAATTTCAAGAGAAATGGAATATCCTATCTTATTCTAGTATGTAAACGCTAGGTTTTTGTAATATAAAAGAAAGACTCATTACAAAGGAGAAGAAAAAAAACAAAGATAACATGGTTATTGAATATTGACAACCAATATTTACAATTATTATAAAATCCAGTTGCTTCTTGTCTTTTTTTTTTTTTTTTTAAGATACATTTTTGGTCTCTGAGGGTTGAGCTTAAGTTCTATTTAATCCTTAAAGTTTCAAAAGCAACACTTTAATCCCTGAGGTTTAGAAAATAGTTTTAAATGCTCCTTGACCTTAGTTGACCACGTGGCAGTTTATGTGTGACATATTTAGCTGATGTGGTAGTTTAAATGAGTTGGCAAAAAAAGTTATTATTTTTTTACATTAAATTGTATGACGTGGGATTTCTCTCATTTCTCTCTTATGTAATTTATGCCCACCTTAGGAGCCCACATGCCCCAACCCAAAACTCAAAGTAAGGGGAATAAAATATAGGGAAATTACAATAAACAGAAAAAATATCAAACATTTACAAATATAGAAAAATTTCACTGTCTATCAGCGATAGACCGCGATAGAACTCTATTGCTTAAGCGATAGACAGCGATAGAACTCTATCGCTCAAACGATAGAATTTTATCGTGGTCCATTACTGATAAACAGTAAAAAATTTCTATATTTAGAAATAGTTTGGTTCATTTTTATATATTTAAAAACAACCCTAAAATATAAAATTAAAAAAAAAAGAACAAATAAAATTAAAAACCCAACCCTAAGCTCTCTCCTATGCGATTCACGTCCCAGCCCACTTTCTTCTTCATTTTTCATTTCCTCTTCGATTCACGACCAACCGGCAGCCCTCGTCCTCTCTTTATGTTAAATCTACATATATTCTATAAAAAAACAAAAAAAAACAAAACATATCCTATCCTTCTTAGAGGATAAGGGAAGAGAGAGATGAGGGAGAGGAGAGAAAAGTCCCATCATAAAAATTGATGTAAATATTTTTGTTATTTTGCCAACGTACTAAAAAATGTCACATCAGCTAAATCACACATAAGTTGCCACACCATTATTCTTTTTTGAAAAAGAAACAAGGTTTTTCATTGATAAAATGAAAAGAGACTAACGCAGTTACAATGAAACCAAAAGATAATGAAAAATAGCAATTATAACCAATACAGTCAAATACAACCAATAATAGCACTTAAAAAGAAATAGAAATCCTTTGTTATCAACTAAACAGAGAGAACACAGATTAAACAACCAACATAGGGAGGGAGTGAATCGGCCGATAAGAAAAAGCTTCAATTCAAAGATTTGGGTGCAAAGCCACTCTTTTACCCGAACAACAGGTTAGAAAAATCTTATCGAAGTTGAACCGACAATGAAGAATGCCAGTAAAGTACATAAAATGAAGATATTTGATGGAAACACTTTTTCCCTCTCCACATCAAACAAAGCTCCAAAAACAGAAGACACATTTCATCCAATAAAGGATCTCTGATCTGATGAGGCAGATGAAAAGCCACACCATTTTTCTGTTAAGTCAACTAAGGTCATGGACCATTTAGAACTATTTTTAAATGTTCGGGGGTTAAAGTATTGCTTTTGAAACTTCAAAACCAAATAGCTTAAGCTCACTCAATTCTGATTCATGACTGCTAGGCATTTTATCACTATTTGGAAGCTAACTTCGACCAAATTGGTTTTGAATCTTTTGATTTAAATTTAACCAGAACAAGTGGATCATGGATGTAGTTATTAAACAGGAAAATGGACGTACTTAAAAGAGCTCAGTTTACCATACTTTTATTTTTCTTCAGAATCTAAATACTTTTTTAACTAAATATTGGTGCAAATTATAGGGAGGGAAATTTAGTTAAAAATTATATTTGACATGTGATTTGGAAATGATGTTCCTCTGGAGTCGGTGGAAAAATAATTTGGTTGCAAAACTGACAAAAAAATTCTATGGTTCAGGTTGGTTATATTGTTGGCTTAGGAGATCGACATTCCATGAATATTTTAATTGATCAAGCTACGGCTGAGGTGGTTCACATTGATCTGGGAGTTGCCTTTGAACAAGGCTTGATGCTTAAGACACCTGAGCGGGTATGTTATGCTACTAAAATCTATCCCACTTTTTCTTCCTTTGTACCGTCACAACTGACATACGATATAATATGATCTTCATTCTTCATTTGTTGCTTCAATCAATTGTTTTAGGTTCCGTTCAGGCTTAAGAGAGATGTGATGGATGGCATGGGTGTTACTGGGGTGGAAGGGGTTTTCAGAAGATGTTGCGAGGAAACTCTCTCTGTTATGCGGACAAACAAAGAGGCGCTGCTAACCATCGTTGAAGTATTGATTTATTTTTCCCATGAAACAAAAAAAAAACATTAGTATTCAACACTAAGTTTTTTCCCCCCCTAAACATGCAAAATGAATTCCGTGCAGGTTTTCATCCATGATCCCCTGTATAAATGGGCTTTATCCCCTCTTAAGGCGTTGCAGCGTCAAAAGGTAGTACATTAATTGCTTAAACCATAAGGTACAGTAGTAGCATGTAAAATATGTGTTGGATGTAGCAATGTTTTAAACAAGGCGGTATGAGGCATAAGCAAAAGAAACATTCAACCAATCCTAAATTGGTATGACCAAGTATAGCTAAACATAACAATGGCCACTTAAACAAAAATTCTGAAAATGATATCTTTAACCTCACTCATATTATCGTTTATAGGATTGAGTTGGACAATAAATTTTTGTCTTTAATACTTTTAAACTCACAATAGCAAAAGTAGTAATAGCTCATATTGTCACTCAAGCTTCCTCAATCATGTCATAGTATGGAGGCCTTTGGACATTTGCATTAAACATGTAACAAATGCTTACCTGTATATATTGATAGGAAACCGATGATGACCTGGAGACTAGTCTCGAAGGCTCAGAAGATGAATATGAAGGGAATAAGGATGCTGCGCGTGCACTGTTGCGAGTCAAACAAAAACTAGATGGATAGGAAGATGGCGAAATGAGAAGTGTCCATGGACAGGTAACTAATTATGTGTCTTCGTCAACCATGCATGAACATTGACGTAGTTTCTTCCCATCCCAAGGGCCTATTTGGATTGACTTTCTAAGTGTTTATGATAAGATTTGGAGGAAGAAAACCGATTTTATTGTACATTGTTTTGTTTTTTAGACTTATAATACGATAGTAATATCTTTGTTCCCCTCACATAAAATCAACAGGTCCAACAGCTTATACAGGATGCTATCGACCCCGATCGTTTGTGCCACATGTTTCCTGGCTGGGGAGCATGGTTGTGATGAAAGATCTTAATTATTTTTTTGATGTCCCCAATTGAGCATCCAATACCTTGTACAGGCGGCTCTTCTCCCTTGCCTGTTTGTGTCTAATTTACATGTACATTCTTCTCCACCCAAAATGAAATATGTTGTCAATAAACTTCTTCAGTAGGTTCCAAAAATAGGTTCCAACAATCTTTTCTCAAGACAAATTTATTTTAAGAACTCGCAATCTTTTCTGAATTTTGATTTTTAATGTTTGAAGATTTGGAGTCAAAAAGTAGGTTCGGCATTTTAATCCAATTCAACTGGACTAATGATTGATGGAGGTCTAATACAAAGGAAATGTTTCTAAATTTAACTCTTACCATCATCATATAAACTTATGATTCTTTGAAGGGTAAGTCCAAACTTCCTAACTCATTGTTTTTACATCATTTTACCTACTTTGATTACTTTTGATCGCTAAATGAATATGAATTCAACTTTTTTATTTAGACTAATGCAAGCATAGCTCAACGGCTAAATGGCATATTCACTTTTTTTCTCTAAGATTGTCTTCATTCACAAACTATATTTCTAATTACTTAATACTTTTACTAACCGCTCTTCTTAAAAAAAATTATGATCGCTTTAGCTTTCTTTCCATCATTACAAAAAAAAAAGCGTTTCCATTGCAAATGGCTCTTTTGTATGTTCCATGTGTATTTATCATTTTCCTCTTTTAAAATATGTACTTATTGAATATAATTTAATAGATAAGATATTAATTACCATCTATTCTATGCCACCATTGTTAAAAAAAAATTCTAGTAGAACTTTATCGTACAATCTTTTGCCTACTAGTTGCAGGCTTGTGGTTTGAGCAATCTGAATAACTTCAAAACATCACGCGTGTAGAATAGACAAACATCACGTTGTGTAAAATCCTAGTACTTGTTCTACTGGCATTTTGCCTACCAATTCAAATTTTTTATGTCAGCTCATATTCTGGAACGTAGAGTAGACAAACAAAAACTTCAATAATTAAAACAATTAGTTGACAATAAGATTAGTTGTCTATACGTGCTTCTATATGTGAAAAACAAAGTGGGGCATATTCCACAGTTAGACCTTTGATTCTTACGTTTAATCCGTTGACCTACCATTGGTCATAAAATCTCGCTCCTTTACATTTAATTTTTCCACTCAATCTATTCCCTCATACGCCTCTTGCTCTTTTGGGTAAGGATTTTTTTTTTTTTTTGCTCCATTCTATTCTATCTATTTTCTCTCGCTCTAGTAGCAAGAACAAGAGTCGATAATCTAACATGCATGCACGATAAAATTGTTCCAATAGTTTCAACTAAGGATTATACAAGCAAAAGGTCAAAAAAATTAAACTTTAAAATGGGTAATTCTTTTAAATGACAAAACTGTTAGAAAATACTTTTTAAATATAACAAAATGTATCCTATCAATGCATGATAGACAGGGATCTCTTACTATCTTTATAAATATTTGATAACAACCCTTTTAGAAAATGACATTTTATTTTGAGCCCAAAATCTGGGCCAACTATAAAATTATCTTTAAAACTTCCTAGGATGCAATGCAATGCAAATTATCTTTGAAAATAATAATGAAATTAAAAATTCAAAGTTTTTACAAGGCATAATGGTTAGATATAGTCTTGACTACACCATGTAGCCCATCATTTATCATATGATAATAAAATAATGATTTAATTTTTTTTGTCACATGACACATTATAATTGAGTGACGTGGACCACATGAAGATAGGTGTAGCCAAAGTTACACCCAAGTACTTTTCTTTTACAAGAATGTTTTTACACGTGACTTAAGAAGACTTGTTATTATTGAACTGCTACTAGAATTTGTTAGAAAAAGTTATTTTCTTCCAAATAAGTTCACTCATAATAAAGTTCAAGTTTTCTTTAAAAAGTATTAAAAAAAATGAAAATAAATTATTTTCACATATCTATTTGTAATTCATATAAAATCATGACGCAATAAGGAATGAAAAAAAAAACAAAGACCATTAAACTCCATTCTTTATACCAAATGAAACAGACCTCATGTTCCAAATGAAGATGTCCCATAAGAGAAGAGGGAGTCCCTCAACCAGGCAAAAACTCAATGAAGACTGTTGTTTAATCAATAATAGGTTCCGCTCATCAAACTAATTTTTACGAGACAAACAAAAAAAAATGTTAAAAGTTCCTTATTCTATGATGTTCATTTACCACTACGCATACGATGGAGAGAACTCAAAGTTTGAGACAAGTCATTCAGCAGATCATCTTTCTGTTCTGAGCACACCCATCTTCAAGAAACTCTGCAAGTAAATATAAGTTTTCTGTAAAACTAATGTTTAAATGGCGATAATTACTCGACAGAAACACAACATCAAAGAAGTCTTGAGATGGTACTCGAGGAAAATAATATCAACTCAACTAATTGAAAATGATCGGATAATTCAAAAATCCTAATGAATTACAGGATTAGGCCTGCCATACTTTCCATCCCCCCACACCCCCATTCCTGGCAGTACAAAAAATTTGTTTTCCCGCCAATTTTTTGCGGTTGATGGGGGCGTTGGAGGAAAAACAAAATAAATAAGGAGATCAAAAGAACTAGATGATGAATAACACTGAAACAATTAGGTGTTTGCCTTGCAACTGTGAAGAAATATTTGCAATAAGCCTTAATTATTGAGCCGAAATAGGCTGAATAGTTAAGATGTTAATATTTCCTAACATTCCTATCACAATGAAGCCACCATATCACAAAGTCAGTATATCGCCTCTTTTTTAACTTGTTCGATCCAATGATTTTGTCCATCACCGTTACCCTTTTTTTCTTTTAATGTGTATAGAGAACAGTTTAGCATTTGCAACTCCTACAATTGGTAAATCTGCAAGATATTAATATATAAGACACTCCTAATCTCGAAAACATGCTATGGGCAAAAGCTCTCTGACAAGCAACTAGGCACAGGCACACGCCTTTAAGACATGCTAAAGAAGGCACAAGTGACAAGCAAGATGTAGATACTTCTCACTTCTTCACATCTCTCCTCTTAGCTTTGTCTCACTATATATCTCTGGCTTCACCATCCAAGTCCTATTTCTTCCCTCTACTACTGCTTCAAGTTGTTCACTCCTTCCCTTCATTTCTTATCTTTCAATCTCTCTCTCTCATATCCAACCATCTTTCTTAGTATTGCAATATCTTTGCACTCCATTCAAAGAATACGAGGGGAATACTAAAGAACACCCAAAGGAAAGGGACCGATCCAGTCAAGCAAAATAAGGCCTAAAAGAAAATTGCAGAAATCTTTAGACACTGAAACCCAAGGAGAAATATGAAGTCTAATAAGGGACCACCACTACCCTATAGATTCTTCAACCCCTCTAAAAATTCTATTGTTTCTTTCTCCAAAAAATAACACAAAGATAACCAAACCAAAGCCTGCTACCCTTAGTGACCTGAATTCACATTAAAAATTAGTTGAGTTTGACTTTCACCGTTTTGTAAAAAAACAACAGGATTCAAAACAATATTCAGCCATGATTTCTTTTCACAAGCCTTACATACTAACTCTACCAAGGAGTAATCTTCAGCCATAATTTCTTTTCAGCTCCACTATACTTGGTATTTAGAAACAATAATCTAAAGTATAGATTATGCCTACCTTGTGCCCGGGGTTCATATCTTTTGATGTTTGCCACTTTTCTTATTTACAATATAAATATAGCATATTGTAGTTCTTTTCTAGGCTCTTCAACTGATATCCCTAGTTGATGAACAATGGCAATCTGCTGCTAAACAATTAATCTAGAATAATAATAAAAAAAATAATCATAGAGATAAAACAAGGGGCTTGGCTTTTACTGGTTCAACTCAGAACAAAACTAAGAGTTCTTCAGTAAAATCACAATGAATTGTAATACCAAAAAGATGCGATGTGACAAGCTCATCAATAGTTTCAAGATAAAATCAAACCCATACCAGACTAAAGCAAGAAAAGAAATATCGATTAATGATTAATAACGTGATACGAGTTCATTACCTTACCAATTCATTCAACGGCTCGGGTTCAGAGCCAAAAGCATGTTTTGACCACCGGGCAAGTAGGCCACATTCGGGGATTTGGAAAGGGTGGATGCTATCTCCCTTGATGCTTCAATTCTCCTCAGCTCGATCAAACCCATACCAGCGGCCGACGTAGCATCAGAAATCAACTTAGCTGACTCGCTCTCACCCTCAGCCCTAATAATTGCAGCCCTTCTTTCTTGTTCGGCCTTCGCCACGACAAATTTTGACCGCTCAGCCTCTTGTTGAGCTACCTGCTTCTGCTCAACTGCCTTAGAGAACTCCGGGCTATAAGATAAATGAGTGATGGCAACGTCATCCAGCTCAATGTTGAAGTCCTTAGCCCTCCGAACCAGGCTCTCACGCACAAGAGCCGAAACGTGAGGCCGCTCAGTCAAAAGCTGATCGGCGTTGAATTGCGCGACGACGGCCTTCAGAACCTCATTTCCAATAGAAGGGAGAACCTTCTCGTCGTACTCTAGACCTAGGGTTTTGAAAATATCAGGGAGGCGAGAAATCTCAGGGCGAGAAAGAACTCGTAGGCTCAGATTTACCATCTGAAGATCTTTGGTACCAGAAACAGACGAGAAAGTGTGTGGTCTCGTACGAATATCAAATATGAAGGGCTTTTGAAGCCATGGAATCAAGAAATGTGTTCCCTCACCAACAGTTTCTTCAATAACACCCCGAAACCGATCGAAGAGGACAGCTCTTTCACCACCGTCAACAGTGTACAGGGAGGCATTCAGAACCGATGCGGCGGCGCCAAGACCAAAGGCAGCACGAGCAATATTGGTGAGAAATGACACAGCGGCTTGGCTGCTACCCATCCCGAAGAGGAAATGGTGAAGACAATGGAAACGGCAGAGAAGAATTCACAGTAGAGGCGATGGAGAAGAGGGTTTAGGGTCGGAAATATCAGTGGAAAGTAAAGAGAATACGAGATTTAGGGTTTATTTAGGGATATTTATATAACTCGGTTCGGTTCGGTTCGATTTGATAAATTTTTCAAAAATAAACCGAATCAAACAGAAAATCCTCGGTTTTTCAAATTCAAGCGGACCTGTCCATTATTTTGCTGAAAAAACCGAATTTATTCTGCATCGATTTAGTTTGGTTCGATTTTCTATTTTCAGTTATTTGTATCACCTCTAATAGTATTAGATTGCTTGTAGTGAAAAAATATATTTTAGAATAATTTTAAAGTTTAGTGATAATAACAAAAAGTTTATAGACATAATTAAACCTATCCAAAGTCGTATTTAGTATGCTTTAGCTCAAATTTGTCTAAGTTAAGGACTATCTTATTAAAATAAAACTTTATGGTAAAATTCGATATAATTTGACAAATTTAGAGGTTAAAATTAATTTTTTTTCTCTATATTTCAAGTGGGATAGTTTGCGACTTTTATAAAATTTTCAACTCATTCCATTCTAATTTTTCGATGATATGGCATTGTTTTTAATTGATTTTGGAGGTGCTAAAAGTGATTACTTGAGAATTTTAGCATTTTTAGTATTTTAGTTAAACCAATTATTAACTAATCCAAAAGAAAATCACTTTTAAAAGTACATTCATTTGTAAAATCTAGATACTATTTGATTTTTTTAATTGTATTTATTTTTTTACAATTTCTTTAAAACATAAATTTGCATGACATTCATTATGCCCTCCTAAAAAATAAAAAAGACAATGTTCTTATATTCACAAATTTATAGCAACGTTTTATGGCCACTTATTAGAGTTGTAATTCATTATTTTGTTTTGAATTTTGGACATTGAGTGAAGGGCTTGGTTGGACCAACTTGGATCGCTAGGGATTGTATTGTTGGGACAAAGGAAAACGCAAAAGGTTTGTCAAAATCGGTATTTAGTGATCATGAGAAACATTTTACCTGCAAAAAAAAAATGAAATCCTTAGCACCTAGTAGACCATTTGGATTATGTTGTATGTTTTTAAATTAATTCTATTTTCTGTTTTTTAAAACTATTTTCAAATTCAATGATATATATATAAGAAGCAGCAGTAAAAGAAGATGAAGAAGAAGATGGATATGATGCAAGATACGATTACGATCTTCCCATATGGCCGAACATGCAATACAAACCTTCATAAAACCTTGAATATATCTTGTTGGGTTTTGGCAAAATATTATAAGAGTAATTGTCCCACATCGAAAATGTTCAAGAAAGTGATGGGTTCTGAAGATGTCTACGATTTTGGTTTCAAATCGTCATTAGTTAAAAACACTTTAAACTTGGGTGTGCTATTAAATTTTCTTATTTGTATTATATAGTTTGAGAGTGACAAAAGAGTATGAGTGGTACAAAAACTTTGAGAGAGTGTACTTGTAACTGAGATTGAAGAGAAAGATCTAAGTCATTGTAACAATTTCTGATGAGCCTTAGGGTTTGTTTGGGAGTGATTTTAAAATCGTTAAAATTATTTTTGTTATTTTTAAAATCACTCAAAAACACACTTTAATCACTCAAAATTAATTTAATTTTTAATTTTACACTTTTAAATCCAATTTTCAATCATCAAAATTAGTTTTGAAGGATTAAAAACATATTTTACGGTGATTTTAAAAATGACAAAAGTGACTTTAGCTATTTTAAAATCATTTCCAAACATGCTCTTAGTTTTTCTCCAAGTCTGAAGTTTTTCAGGTAAATTATTTCTTGCGTGTTTCTAATTTTGTTGTTTTCTTTTAATTTCTCAATTATTTTTCAACGGTACTATTCGAAGTTTTTCTTTCCATCATATCTTTAGACTTTAATATAAAAAATTAAAAAAAAAAATGATGCTAATTGCTAATGACCCAGATCATTTGTCACATGTTTCCTGGCTAGGGAGAATGGTTGCGGTGAAAGGCCTTATTTATTTATTGACGTCCCCAATTAAAACCTTCTTCATTTTATTACTTCATCACTTTCACATTTGTTATTTCAATTGATAAGTCTCATAGAAAAAAAATTATTCTTCAATTGCTAGGACCATCTTATAAGCACCATCTTTAAATTTTTCTTGTCAATTTTCACCCATATTTGTGATTGGTTAACAGGTGTATCTAAAAAAATATTTTTAATTAGTCATTTTAGTTATATATTTGCATCTTCTTGTGCTTAGAATTTTCCAAACAAATTTCTTAGATAATTCAGAAGAATTAACCTTATTTGAGCTATATCAATCTTTATAAGTAGCGTCTTTTTTTTCTCTAAGGGAAAAAAACAAGGTTCCTACGTTTGACAAAATGGTAAGAAGGAGGCCACCTTAGAGAATAGTCAAGTCCAATACCATTGAAAATGCATTGGAAGGAAGTTGCCCTAAAATTTCAATTCATCATCTTTTAAAAAAATAATAAAAATGAAAAGTCAATTCTTCATTTCTCTCCATCCTTGCTCGTCATCTTTGATTCTACTAACCCTATCCGTTTCACAATAATCTTCTCAACAATTATGAAAATATTCAATTTCTTCCCTACTTTCATTTTTTAGATTTTATGATGATTATATATATGGAAATTTTAAAAATTAAAAAAATATATTTATATAAAATAGCAAAAATTTTAGATAGTTGTAATAAACGTTGATAAAAGTCTATCGAGTCTATCATGGTCTATCAGAGATAGAAATGGTAGAAGTCTATCACCGATAGATGCTGATAGAAGTCTATCAATGTCTATCCGTCTTTTTTTGCTATTTTCTGTAAATAGTTTGACATTTTTTCTATGTGTGCATTCTAGTTATATCATTTTTTGTGCATTCCATTTAGAGATGTTATTGTTCCCTTCATGCCACGTTTTTTTTAATTATATATTTAGTGTGTATGTATATTATACCTAAATGGAAAACATGTGTATTTGAAACTATGTTTTGTAATATTTAAATTGAAGATAATATGTGTTGTAATATTCAAATCTAAACATTTAGAAATTATGGTTGACCATCGCTATTATATTTTAGCATATTGAATAATATGATTGTTTTTATTAGAATATTCAATCATTTTTTTCTTTAAATGAAAATTACTCATTTAAACATATAGCTTTTGAAGAAAAAAAAAATTATTGTATTTGGTTGACATTATTTAGCTAAAAAATCAAAGGGAAAAAATTCCCGAAGGAACTCGAGCCTCATGAATCTCACCACGGTCACCACAAAATTAAATGAAGAATTTTGCAGGGACGGAGATTTAAATGGGTGCAAGAACGAGGACAAAGATGTCATTCCTAGACTATGTCCTTCCTATGAACATCTCTAATCCCACCATATTGTTCAATTATAATTTGTCACGTAACACTCTTCTAAAATGAGGAAAGTGTGAAATACTGTCCCCTAGGATGGATTAGACTAAAAATTATTTTTCAAAAAAATTGTTTTTATTTAAACTCTTTTGATAAAAACTATTTAAAATAAACTTTAAAAGTTATTTTAGGTGGTAGTCAAATACTTCAATTTTTTTTCAAAATGACTTATTTTTAAAATTGAACACTTGAAAAATTAAACCAAACACACCTTTAAAAAATAGCCAAAATATGAGAGTGGTGTATAATAATCTTTTGTGATAGAACGTAGAAGTGCTTGGAGAAATAAGAAGCAATTATCACATGAAAGCAAAAGAAACATTAAGGAGGCAAATATCACATGAAAGAAAAAGAAAATGGAAAATTTTTACGAATAGAAAAAAAGGTTGTTTTTAAGTATAGAAAAATGAGCCAAACTATTTACAAATATAGAAAAAATTTACTGCCTGTTAGCGATAAACTGCGATAGAATTCTATCACTTGAGCAATAGACAAACGATAGAAGTCTATCACTGAAGCGATAGAATGCGATAGACTTCTATCGCGGTCTATCGCTGATAGATAGTGAAATTTTTCTATATTTGTAAATAGTTTGATATTTTTTCTGTTCATAGTAATTTTCCTAGAAAAAAGTCAAACTATTTACAAAAAATAGCAAAAAAAAAACACTAATAGACATTGATAGACTTCTATCATTTCTATCACTGATAGACCCGATAGACTTCTATCAGCGTCTATCACAACTATTTAAAAATTTTGCTCTTTTGTGTAAATAATTTCCTTTATTTTTTTATTTTTAAAAACTTTCTATAGAAAATTTTAAATATTATATTCTATATTGGTTAGGTTAATGTAGAAGGAGATTAAATGTTAGAATGTCTAACTAGTACCTATTAAAATCACCCACCTACATTATATATAGTACCTAGGAAATTAATATCCCAATATCAAAATTCCTAATGGGTTAACCGTTATAGTCCAATAAACTACGAATATAATTTTTTTAGTATAATAGAGGTAAAAAATTCGAACCACAAACTTTATAACCACTGATACATATTATACATGTCAATTGAGCTAAGCTCACTTTGACCTATAAAATGTGATTTATTTGTTAGATTACAAGTAGGTGAGATATAGAATAAAATATCAATAAATTTTTATCGTAATAATATATCCTTGCTTAATTTTTAGAACTCTAACTACCCAAAGTAGAAATCTTCCTAACATTAATTGAAATTGTAAGGTCAATTTTTTTTTTTTGTTCTTTTTGTTACATAAGATATTACGATAGCCAAGTTATAATTTATAATAATACTTTTAGATATCATTAAAAAAATGGGTCTAAGTTATTGAATATTGGTTTGTCAATATTGATTTATAGTATTAAAATCATAAATGGTGGAAGATATTGGTTTCAAATCCTTCCTACCCTCTCTTTAATTTCCTATGGGGTTTATATGGATAAATTAAATTAGACCATATCCACTTGGCAACAACACAGCTCATGATCAAAAGTAGGGTGTTTACCATTAACCATCTTTACAAACTTTTTTTTTACCTAAACTCTCTGTTTATCCGAAAATAAAATATTCATAAGTTGAAGTCATAACTTCTAGAGAAAAAGAATTTGAGATGAGTCTTCTTTTTGGGTTTCAAGTTAGGTTTATATTTTAATATTAAATTACAAAATATTCAAGTTAGGTTCGATTTCAAAAGTTTTAATAAGTTTAAAGTTTTAATTTTGAGTATAATATAGGTCTTAAATATTTAATTTTATGCCTAATAAGTTGCTGAACTTTCAATATTGTATCTAATAGATTTATGATAAATTCAAAAAAAAAAATTAAAATTAATTGATATATTTAGATATAAATTTGAATTATATGTTTGGTAAAAAAAAATAGTATTTTATGTTGAATAAAACTTTGAACTTTTAATTTTGTGTTTAGTAGATTTAAGAATTTTAATGTGTTAGAAATCTTAAAGACTAAATTATAATTTTAAAAGTTCATAAATCAAATAGACATAAGTTTCAAAATTCACAAATTAAATATGTAAGGTTAAATTAAAATTTTGGTCCTCTAATTTAGAAAAAGTTAGAATTTAGACTCTATAATTGATTTGATAAAACTCTCAAAAAGAGTCCTACAAACTATATAGACTATTGATGAGGTTTGATGAAACTATAAGAATTAAACTCTAACTTTTAAAATCACACCGATTAAATTCAATTTTTTTTTAAAATTATAGGGCCAAATTTAATTTTCTAAATTTTTTAAATTTTTTTTCAAAGAAAAAAAAGAAAAAGAAAAAGGAAAAGGAAAAGGAAAAGGAAAAACAGAAGTTAAGTGGGCCCAGCCCAGTGGGCCACTATGCTAACGTCATGGTCCACTTCCACAGCCCGCAATTTTGTTCAAATTTGAGCATTGACTCCATGTCCGTCGCACGTGTGAACAGTTCCTCGGTCTTAATTTGCATTCTTGACACGTGTACTTCAAATTAAGGCAAAAATAAGAAGCCCCTCAAACTCTGCCAATTAATTAAAGCGCGTCAGTTGTAGAGGCCGTTCGTTTCATCGTTTTAAACCAACCGCTGTGGCGCCTTCTCCCATTTCCAGTTCCAACTATAAAGCTTAATCCTAAGCTTCCCATTCCCCCAACTTTCCGCCATTTTCGCAGACCTAACTTTCTCTCTCTCTTTCTCTTTCTCTTTCTCTCTGAAGCTGTGGGAATTGTTACTGTGAATTTTCAGACGATGAAGACCGAGGAAGGTCCCGCTCATCTCTCGCTGTCTCCGACTTTTAGCAGCTATTCTTCAGGTAGCAGTAGCCTTGCTGAAATTGCGGCCAGAGTTGTTAGGGAAGTCGGTGAAGAGCCGTTTGCAGATCCTGAGAATTACGGCTGGGAGTCTCAAGGTTCGGTTTATCGTTTCCGAGAAAATTTGTCCGGTGGCCATGCGAGGGAATCATCGGAAGGAGTTAGAAGTAATGACTGTGGAAAAAATGGTGATGAGGATGAATTTGAGTTTGCTGTCCTCTGCAGAGAACCAGATGCATCTACGAGCTCTGCTCATGAAATCTTTTACAATGGCCAGATTAAGCCGGTTTATCCGGTATTCAACATGGACCTACTGCTAGACAACGGCTCGCGAGTAGATATCGGATTGGAGAATTTGAAGAAGAAGCCGGCTGTGCGTCGTTCGCCGTTGAGGAAATTGATGAACGAGGAGCGTAAAACGACGCCGTTCTCCTCATCTGGAGCGGACGATCCAGGAAGCGTTCCATCGGATACGTATTGCGTCTGGTCTCCAAGCACTGAAAAAACATCGCCTGGAAGGAGTAATAAAAGAAATTCTACAGGATCGTCGAACAGGTGGAAATTTAGGGATCTTCTGTACAACAGTCGAAGTAAAAGTGAAGGAGAGGATGAACTCATGAAGAGGAAGACTATTAAGAAGGACGATAAACCTGGAAATGTATCGAAGGGAAGGGAAGATTGTAGATCAGGCGTAGGCGTAAGCGTAACATCTTCTACTAGTTCCAATTCTGGTTTCTTCACATCCTTCACTGCACAGAACGCTCAGTATGGGAGGAACAGAACGGTGAAAGACGCGGAAAAGAGAAGAACCTACTTGCCATACAGACAACATTTGGTGGGATGTGTGGCTGATGCTAAAGCAACGATCTAGAATTTGCATCCAATTTCTGAAGATTTGTTTATGGTTGAATTGCTGGAGCGCATAACTTTGATTCAAAAAGAGCTGAAAATAGTGTAGTTTCCAATCAGGTTTAAATTAGGTTTGTTCTCGTCTCTATAATTCTGTATATTTCATCAAATTCTTCTCACTGAAAATGTTGTTTCCTTTTGTTGTGCTGTATTACAAAAACTAGAAGTGGATTGATTGTATCTAATGTTCTTTTGAATGAAGATGATTCAGAATGCGTCTCATATTTCTCTAGTTTCTGATGATTAATTGTTCCTGTTGTTAATGGTTGATCCATTTTTCTTATCATCCTTTTCTTTTTATCTGTTGGAAGTCGGCAGGCTAATGCGTCCAAACTAATGTTTCAATGAGAGATGCTATTTATTCAACTTTATAATTATGTAAAGAACCACAGGTCGTATATTGAAGTATAGCCCACCACATTAGAATGGTTCTTTTTTTTTTTTGGGGGGGGGGGGGGGGGGGGGGGGGATATCGCATTAGAATAGTTATTAACATATTTAATTTAGTCAATTAATAATTAGTCAACATGGTTAAGATAAATAATGCATCTGTTTTTCCATTGAATTTACATATAATCCAGTTTCATTAGATATGTTATCTGGATTGATTGATATTTAAATTATACCTAACTTTCCTACCAAATGTGATGCAGTTGGTATTTAATCTAAATGTTCATTATCTGGGGAGAATAAAGATCCTCCATCTTCCAAGTAAGTTTCTTTCCGACTTTTGACTTTTGACTTTTAAATTTAATATTACTTTCACTAGTCAAGAAGTTTCTTTTGGGAGAATCGAATCTCTAACTTTGGGGTTGATAGCACAACCACTATGCCAGTTGAGTTATGCTCATTTTGGCGGTCAATGTCAATTCTTGTATTATATGATATTTTATATATTCATCAGTTACAAGTTACAACTACATGTTGGTTAACTTAAGCATAGTTTAATTAGTTAAGTATATATTCTCGACTTCTCGAGCAAGAGGTTAGAAATTTGAATTTCTCAACCTCTGAGGTAGTTGAACTAAAAAAAAAAACCGTTGCCTTCACATTTAAGTTGGGGGAAACAACCACAATCCCACGAGGAGTCTATGAAGCTTTATGTGGTGGTACAGATAAGGTAACTAAATGAGCTGCCAATGTACGAATTTACTCCTTTTTCCTCTTTCAAAGAGGGAGAATAAAAGTTCCATACATTCTCTTGTGAATGTGATAAATAAGTTGTCAAGTATCATTCAGAATTTTTATTAAAGATTTAAATTTACATGAATATATATAGTCTTGCCAAAGAACATAAAATTTTAGGATAAATTATAAAAGACTCACCCTCCTATGAACTAGACAGTTTAGACAGTTATAGTGTACTCTTAAAACATTTTTTATTGGATCAAGCATCTGCTTAAACATTGTACCTCATGAAAAATTATACTCTGAGCATTCAAAAACTTTAGGATGTTCCCCGGACAAGCTACACTTCTATTTTAATAAGAAACCGAAGCTTTCATTGAGAGAAATGAAAGAATGTGTAAGGATATACAAAATAAGGACATGAAGTGTTTTATCAAACTACACTTTAGGTACAATGAAGCTACAATTTAGATGTAGCAATTTTGTAGATTTTGCTTTTACTAAATTGAAAGAATCTGTGTATTCAAATGGAAAAAAAGAGTAGTATAGAATTGTCAGTAAATAGTCTCTTTACTTAAGAAGACGAAGGGAATCAAGATGTACTTCTTTGGCGCCATGTCCATACAAAGAGCAGAAAGAATTTGTCTCATGTACAAAATAGTCATCACTTCTTGTTGTCCATGTTTGTTCATGTTAGACAATGCAAAGGCAATTACTTTGTTCTTAGTTTCTAACAAAATCTCCCATCACAGTTTATCTGTACTATAGTGTCCTCATTTCGAGTCTTCCAAAACTGTTTGATTAGTTTTGGAAGTTCAATCTATATGAATAGGTCAGATTATTTTTAGGATCTAGATGGGGCAAATTTACGATAGGCCCAAGGGGCGAGCCGCCTCAGCTTCAATGTGTTTTTATAACAAAGCCATTTTAGTTTTCAAAATGGTAATGAGGCTATCTGGCACATGAGAGGCAAAGGACTTTACCATCCTGTCTCTGTCATTTGAGGGGACTCTCTGTTATTCCCTGTCCTCTGTATTCGGACTCATTGGATTATTGAATGAAATGATGAAAAGTATAAAGCAAGCATGTGAATAGGTACATATGTAATCTAGATTTATGATCCAGGTCTTCGGTCTTGGTCCATTGTTTTTGTCATTTTCCAAGCCAATCCTATTGCTGAGAAGCTCTTTCATTCAGTCGTCCATTGGAGCCTGAAAGTATTCCACAGCTGTTCTAGGAAGTTTACTTTAGACATGAGAGTGCTTTTAGTCCTTCATCATTTGGTTTTCACATATTAGGCCTCTTTTGGTTTTTAGGTTTTCACATATTAGGCCTCTTTTGGTTTTTAAAAAATATTACTTCTATCCATAAGTTTCTATGTTTTGTTATTCACTTTTTATTAATGTTTTAAAAACTAAGCCTAGTTTTTTTTATTATTATTATTTTAAAGAAAAATTCAAAAACTTGTTTTTGTGTTTTAGAATTTGACTAGAAAATTCAAAGTAACATGTGAAAACTATAATTGAAAAATTGAGAGGAAACAAGTATAGATTTCTAAAACTAAAAATTAAAAACGAAATTGTTATCAAACAGGGCTTTGGGGATTCCTCTATTAAGTTATGATTTGAAACCTCCATCATGTTTCCTACTCATTCTGTTGCTAGATGGCAAAGCTAATAATATTGAAATATTTAAGGGTTGAGTGTTTAGGCCTAGGAGTTAGGGAAGTGGAGTTGTGAACTCTACTCTTTGTTTGGCCCAAATAAAGAGTTAAGGGGTTCTATGACTAAAAGAAATATCAATTTTATGTTTTATTAACTTCTTATACGGTGGGCTCCAGGAATTCATAATTTCACTCTTTGCCTTAGTAAATTCCGTACTCTTAAATGTGGAAAAGAGATTTTAGTAAACATAGAAGTCTAAGGGGATTTGTAGCAACTTTGGCCCACACATTAGACCCCATCTATATAAATTGGAGACATAGCACATGAACAAGGCAGACCATTCAATTTTTTTTTAGAAAAGCAACTAAGAATAACTTTGAATATTAAAAAATAGCTGGGAATTATGGGATTTTTTTAAGTCTCATAACAGGCAAAGAACTTATAGCAGTGGAAACAGAAGACTCTGAAAGTAACTTTATTAAAGAGACATGAAAGGAACCAGAAATTGAGGGAGAAATTAATGAAAATATGCTTCTAATATTAGAAATAAAATTATAAAGTTTCAAGCACTTGGAGAGGCGCTACTTTTTTCCAAATCATATCCAAATTTTGCCTCACTCATTCCTCTTCAGTCTTCAATCTACTTATGTGTGCAACCACTCTATCAGTACTTTTACCAATGACTAATTTTCTCTCAATAATATAATCCTATCAACATATTTTGAGAATTAATTGCTTAATACTAATACCAAAGTAGTTTAAAATTATAACCATAAGAGTTTGTTGTTTGGTGTCATGGAAAATTCCATTTCAAGTTGATGTGAAAACTTTCTTTTTCCTGGCTAGATTTTCCATTCATCTATCTAAAGCTTCGACGGTTGGACTTTTGCACTTTTGGACAATATTCCCTTCATAATATATTTTGTAAAAAAATTAAAAGAAATTCAGGAAATGATTGGGACAGGTGGCATGCTTTAGAATATTTCACAAAAAGAAAGAAAAATAAGCAAATGTGATTTTTTTTATTTATGTATTTATTTTTGGAGGGAAGAATTTTGATTTAGAATCCTCGCAATTCCTACCTTTTTTGGTGGGTAAGTTGCTGGTTGAAAACTTGAGTGGGGTAGTGTTAGATATTATAAATATCAGCTAACTAGACAAATTTCCATGAAAATAAAATTATCCATAGCTTCCAGATTCAGCAGAATATTTCCTTTTTTCGAATCCTTTTTTACCTTTTAAATACTTCCATATTTTGATATTCTTTTTACTGTTCAACCATAATCTAGTTGATGGTTTTCTGAGTTCTTTTTCTTTTTCTTTTTTTTAATAGAAATTCGTTTGATAATCTTTTGAATTTTTTATTATAAAAAAAGTTCCACTGTTTCTGCCTATAAATTTTTGTTATCTAATTGGTGCAAAATATTCAAAATGGTTCCTAAAATAAATTAAAAAGAAGACCAATTGTGAGAACCTTTTTGAAAGTTTATAATTGCTTTAACACGAGACCAATAAAAGGAAATTGCTATTTCAAATCTGTATGGTGCCATTTAGTGTGTACTTCTAGAAGAAATTTTCCATTGGAGCACCCTTGAGAGATGGTACTCACTTTGTAAATAATTATTTTACCCAAAAAATTTTATTGTTATTCTTATTTCTATTACTGAGAGATTAGAAAGTGCATATTAATCACTTTGACGAGCTATACTAACTTTAATATTTTTTTGGTTACAATTACGACTGTCAAAATGAGTTTAACAACGATAATTGACATGACCTTTTTTAGAAGTCAAAAGTTGAGTTTAACAACGACAATTGACATGACCTTTTCTAGAAGTCAAAGGTTCGATCTTCCACTATGGAAGATTATTTGTAATGTTTGCCTCTATACTAGCTTTTTCCGTTTAATATTTTGATGGATTTGTAAACTTACAGTGGATAGTAAGTTGGCCATTTGTCAAACACATACATTATGGATTTAAAATATGTAAATAACTAAACATGGGAAGGTAACTTAATTTTCATCTCAATTTAACTTTAAATATATGTCAAAATAGGATGAATTGAAATAGTTTACTTTTTGACTGGATTTCACAATGAATACATTTGGAAATCGTCTTCCGTTTCCAATTCACCTCCGTTACTTTGAATTGTTCCTCAAACAATCTGTGTTCTGTACAACAGACTTTTAACCTTAAAAATGATAAATGAATGGCCTCGACAAATCCCATAAATTTATTTCACTTCCATTTCCCCCATAAACTTCAACATCACAATTGATTTCATAGTTTTGTGCTGTGGTTTTTCCTTTTTTTTTCTTTCATTATTATTATTATTAAATTCCTAACTGATCCCTTAAGCTACCTTCCTGCCAGGCCATTTTATCAGACACAAAACTTCCAGGCTTTCATCAAAGCATCAGTACAAGGTTACCTTGTTGCACGCCAATACGGACAGTTACGCAGCTACAGGGCTAAAAGTAGAGGACGATTGCAAACTTGCAGCATAATCTCTAGCCCATAAGTCGTAATGTACAATCTCCTCAAGGGAAGGTGCGGTGATCAATTCATTTCGATGCTTGTCACATGTTAGCTCCACAACCTTGAAAATATCCAAGTAGCTGATCCTGAAAACGAGCAAAACTAAGGATTATTCTGGGAATTCAAGGTAAGCAGTTCTATTTTAGACCTAATGTTGGGTAGTAATGTCAATAGAGCATCGAGTTAAATACATACTTTTCATCGATAAACATTTCCACTGCCTTCTCATTCGCTGCACTCAGGACTCCAGTCATGGTTCCACCCGCCCGTCCAGCAGCATATGCCAGATCCATGGATGGGTATTTTACATTGTCTGGAGTTTTGAATGTGAGTGAACCTAGCCTGCATCATGTCATTTGAAACAGAGGGGAAAAGAATATCAAATGGGACATATAGATGACCATCAAGGATTAGCTCAGGTAACTGTTTTACGATGACGACTTAAAGAGTAATTGAAAAACATACTTGCAAAGATCAAGGCGAGGCCAAGTTACTTCAGAGCAGTATAATCTGTCTGGCCATGTTATGGTGTATAGGATGGGCAAGCGCATATCAGGCCAACCCAATTGTGCTAAAACAGATGAATCCTGCAAACAGAGAGAAAAGATGCTCAAGATTTTAGCTGCCTCTACATGTAAAAATTTGTTTTGTATTGAAATTAATTATTACTGTAGAATGGTACTGACCTGTGTTTCTACCATCGAATGTATGATAGATTGCGGGTGGATTACAATGTCAATGTTATCGTATTCTGCTCCAAACAAATAGTGTGCTTCAATGACTTCTAGACCCTGTTGAAAAGTGAAATCTATCTTGTTACATGCAACTTAACAACAGATATGTGAGTGTTTTTATTTGAAACTTGAATCGCAAACGAGAAGATGAACTAAACCTTGTTGAAAAGGGTGGCAGAGTCGACAGTGATCTTCTTTCCCATGCTCCAGTTAGGATGCTTTAAAGCATCTGCAACTTTAACGTCCTTCAACTTTTCAACTGGCAAGTCCCTGTCATTAACAGCCTCAATAAATTATCTATTTGTAGCATCAATTTGGAGAATATATATTATATATACATACACAAATGTGTGTAATGTTCATATTGTAAAAGGTCAATTGATATTAGTTATGAACGCAACAAAACAAACTATTTTAAAGGTAGCAAAATCTATTATTCTTCTTTAAGTTGAGCTGAATGTTACATAGGTTCATATTTAAAGATTTTGTTGCTCTGTTAGCGTAGAGTATTCTTTTATGACTCCAAAACTTCTCAAACTAAAGAAGAAAAATAATATACCCAATTTTTTTAATCAACTTATCTCTCCAAAGCTTGTAATTTTTAAACATAAATAAAGAATTCATATTGTAACATATTCGAGGGAAGGCAAAACGAATGGCCTGACATTGCGTATAAAAAAAGATAATACAAGAAATTAAAAAGAAAAAAAAGGGGGGTCATTTTGCTCAACGATCTGCAGAAGTAAAATATTGGATTTTTCAACTCAGTAACTTGAAGAAAAAAACTCAGCAACTACCAAGGTTTTATATAAATGAATACCTGAAAGCCCCACCAGATGCAGTTAAAATAATGCGACGAAGTGCACCCTCGGGCAATCCCTGAATGCACTGGAGACAGACATATCTTTTAAGATCCTCCCGGAGAATTATAAGACACAAAATATAATACATAGGGCAATAGATTAACCAATTGACATAGAATATGTAGGGCTCTAAGCCTCTAACTATGTAAGCAACATCAGTTGATACTTGATAGAAGAAAAAAATACTTTGTTAACACAAGTTCCCATCAACGAATTCATTACATACCTGGAATATTGCTGAATGTTCTGAATCAGCGGGAAGGATCTTTACATTGTGCTTGTGGGCAAGGGGAAGAACAAAGGGACCACCAGCAATCAGAGTCTCTTTATTGGCTAAGGCTATGTCTTTCCCAGCTTCAATTGCAGCAACAGTAGGCTAAAGAAAGACACTAAGTTCAGCTTCTACGCACTGTTGTTCATCTATAAGTTCTCAGCTAACAACATGAGGTGCTAACAAGCAAGCAGCATTCTCATTGTGCTATACACACAATTATGATATTATGTATTTAATCTCCTGAATGTTTCCAAAAGAACCACTGTTATTCCTACTGAGATTTAGGAATTTCAGGCAGTATGTTCTTTTGTGAAACATATATGTGTAGGTGTAACTACATTCCTTAGACAATTAGAAAAGATGGAGTACCTTTAGTCCAGCACAACCTACTATTCCTGTAACAACAGTGACTGCATCCGGGTGTCTTGCAACCTGAATGTTTTTTTAAGAACGTGGTTTAAAGGATGCAAATGGCTTTCATCAGTTAGGCTTTTAACAAAGACTAGACAGGGAAGAATACCTCAATTACTCCCTGCTCGCCAGGGATAATCTCAGGTTTCTCATCAAGATCAGCCAAAGCCTCTTTGAGCTCATCAACTAAGGACTCATTTCTTACAGCAACTAATTGAGGTTTAAATGTTTTCACCTGAACCATAGAAGATCATATTAATAAGCAAAAAACTTCAGCCTTCAAGGATAACGATAAATAAATTAGGTAGATCTTTCTTGGTTTGGATAGTCCTTTTCATCCTTTCCCATCAGAGATAAAGAACCAAATCATTCATATAATAAGTTATCTACTTTTAATCATGCTGTATTGCTATGGTTGGGTATATAGGTATTCTGTTTAGAATCTATTATCATAACCATCACTGTACAGTAGTTAGATGGTGGTTTCATATCCAAGATGTGTTTTCACCGAGCTGAAATAACTAGTTCCATAGAATATCATATCATATATATTCACCTGATCCGCAAGGAGAGTTACATTAGAGCCAGCTGCAAGTGCCACAACTCTAAATTTCTCAGGGTTCTCTGCCACAATATCCAATGTCTGTAGAACCACAAATTGTAAGGAGGAAACTGTTGAGGGACTAACAAGTAATTTGAAAAAAAAAAAAATGTTGATTCTTTCAATCTTTTTCCTGAAAGAGACATGTCTACTCTTCTCTTGAGACAAAAAATATTAATTGTGGACAGAAGAAAAGAGTTTTGTCTTGCTCTAGCAGATGTCAAATCCAACATACCTGAGTTCCAATAGAACCAGTGGATCCTACAATGGAGATAGGCTTCTGGCCTTCCCATTTCTTATATCCCGGATCTGCGACCGCTCGTCCAGGCCAAGCTGGAGGAGGAGGCTGTGAAGAACAGTGAATTCTTTTATGAACTATGGTTCTGCACTCCTTAATAGATGATGCACCTGAGAATAAAAAAGCGTTACGCTCAAACGCTGTTTAAAGTGAATAAAACAATAGTCCATCTCCATATTTAAAGGTGTTGGAATCAAACTAGAGATCGACGGCCCTAAGAGCACCTTCTCCAGGTTCAGATTTATTCAACCACTCCTGAATCTTTTCACAAGACAATAAAAGAACTAAAATAATAAACGATTGCGTCACACTCCGAACATATTCCAATTCTAAAAAACGAGTCAAACTCAAGCACAATTTCTTATTCACGAATTTCAACAGTATTCTGATGAATCAGTCAAATTTTAGGGGAAAAGACTCAGATAATCAAAGTTCTAAAATACTTCAAAAAAATCCAAATAGTTAAGCCAAAGGCGCAAAAATATTCCCGGTTGTTAGGAAGAGACGATTTAAAAATCAAGAATAAACTACTGGCGATGTGTTGGTAGGTGGCAATGCCGCAGCTAGTCCAGTACAAGAAACTGAGTCTCAAAAAGAAGAAGAAGAAAAAAGCATTCATCTATCTGTTTCCTCAATCTGTACCGCTCAGCAACAGCAACAGCAAACCAGAAAATCATGAAGCAAGAAAAATAGAAGGAAAACGGAGAGTAAACAAACCTTGAAGCTTGGTGAGGTGTCTGGACCTGGAGGAGTCCAAGAAGGAAAGTGCCTTGATTTCAGGCGGTGCAAGAACATTCAACGCCATTAGAACTGTAAGTTGAAGAGGAAATGGAAGGAAGATCTGGCGAAGAGCTCTTGTTTACAGAGGAGGAAGAAGAAGAAGAGAATTGTGCCAATTGAAGAAAGTGACAAAGTTTCTGTTGAAGCTTTGAGGATCGTGCCGAATTATGTGTGGTGGAGGAGACGGCAAAAGCTTGTTTTGTTTTTGGTTTTATTTTCTAATTTATTTATTTCGTTAATTTTTTTTTTTTTTGTTGACAATATATTTTGTTAATTAAAATTTAGAAGAGAAGTGGAATTGGAAATTAGAATATGACCAAAATGGAATCAACGGTCAGCACTTGAATTTGTTTCGTTGTAATATTCCCTCCTTGCCTCCAAAAATTCAACTCCCTTTAACTTTCTCCCACTTAATTAATTAATTAATGCAAAAATACTTTTAAGTCCTTGCATTTTTTTTTCTTTAGTTCTTATTTTTTTTTTTGTTAATTAGATTTTACAATCTTTTTTAGATTGTAGTATAATAAATATAGAATCGAGATTCGAATCTCTCACCTCAAATATAATATAATAACTATATGTTATTTATTAAGAAATATATGATTTGAATATCTACATGTAATGTACTAAATAAAATTTATGGTCTCTCGCTCCCAAAAAGTGATTTAAGGAAGAAATTGGTTTTGAATTTCTTTTATATATATATCTTAAGGATAAGTTTTTTTCTTTTTTTAAGTATTCTTAAGGATAAGTTTTTAAACATTAATAAAAGCTAAGTATTCTTGTTTGGTTAGAAACACGAGGGAGATGGAAAATGATGTTTTTCATTCTATCGTGTGAGAGTGCGCCTCTTACTTTCTGTATTGTTCGTTGTTTCTCATCCGTGGGTCCCTTAGTTTCAATTAAATTTTATTTTAGTACAAATTGGGGGATGAGAGATTTAATATTTGATTTATGGAAAAGAAAATGAAGTCCATTATCGTTTAATTGAACTTATTTTAATTATTAATTTATATTTTACTCTATTAAATTAGGGTTAAATTAGGACTTTAATCAACATTGTAATTGTAATAGATCTCTAACATATTCAATATTTTAAAAGCAACGAAATTATTATACATAAAATAATTAAGAAAAATTATTATAAGTAAAAAAAATATCAAATTATTTACAAATATAGAAAAATTTCACTATCTATCAATGATGGAGTGCGATAGAAGTATATCACGATCTATCGCTCAAAGGATAGTCTATTGCTGATAGATAGTAAAATTTTTCTATATTTATAAATAGTTTGACTCATTTTTGTATATTTGAAAACAACCCTAATGTTAAATTATGTACTTAGATCATTAATTTTAATTTTGTGTTTAATAGGTCTATAATTTTTATAAAACATTGAATATGTCAATCGTCAGATACCTCTGAGACATAAAATTAAAAGTACTGGAATTTATTTATTTGATATTTTTTAAAGTTTACATAAAGGTGATAATTGATTTGGTTTCGTCGACAACCAAGAACCAAACCAAACCAACCAGTTTTATAAGGAAGAGATCCAAAGCGATGTCTAATAAAGAATAAAACTAATGAATTGATTTTTATTTGGTTCAATTTATTATCGTCAACAAATATTTCTAATCTTCGATGATAATTAACATATATTTCACTAGTCTACGTTACATAATTTACTAGACAAGTAACAATTGTATGTATGACATTTAAACTTAGACCAACCACTAGTAGAAAATAGACTCACTATGAGAATTTATTATTGGATTGGAGTGGAGAAGTTGATTAAGTTTGAAAAGGGAAAAAGAAAAATGGCTTTTCTAATTTCTCCGAAAAGGACAGTAGTATGCTCATATTTATAAATGCCATGTGAATTTTAAACATTTTTCAAAAGGCATATCACGTTCTTTTCGTTTTCATGTTACCAAATTAAATTCCATGGATTTATTCAACAACTATGGTAATACGATAAAATATTTTTTTAGTTTTTATACTTTTAAATTGAATCTTAAATTTAGTTTTCAATATTAATTTATGATTGATTTTTTAAAACATTTTATTATATATTAACTTTTTTATTATAACTTTTGAAAGTATATTTACCTATTATATTTTATTACTTGAAAATCACTATTATTATTTAATCCATTTCAATAAAAATAATAATAATAATAATAACTTTGAGGGACTAGATTTAAGATTATTTTCAAATATAGAAAAATGAACTAAGTTATTTATAAATATAAAAAAATTTTACTATAGTCTTTTTAGAATTGTTTTAAAAGTATAATCACATATTATATTTCTTTAAATGAAAATTACTATTATTATTTAACCAATTTTAGTAAAAAAAAAATAATAATAATTTTGAGGCACTAAATCTATCATGGATGGACAGTGAAATTTTTTCTATATTTGTAAATAGTTTTATATTTTTTCTATTTATAATAATTTCTCACTAAATTTATTGAAAGTATAGAGATTAAAATTGGACAATTAAAAATACCTAGACTAAAATTGAACAAATTTTAAAATATAAAAATCAAAATAATCGAAGTGTGAAATTAGTCGAGATAGGCGTAAGTTGGTCCAGACACTCATGGATATAAAAAAAATCAAAATAGTAATTTAATCTATTTATTATTAAAAAAAAAAAAAAAAAAAAAAGAAACAGTTATGGGTAGTAGGTACTCTAGCAACGTGAAATTCGTGGTTCGACATTGGGGGTGTCATAATTAATAATATAAAAGCCAGCCTTTTCTTTTTTGTTATTATTTAAAAATAAAAAAAGGGGGGGGGGGGGGGGGGGGGGGGGAATACCAGCCATTGAGATTGAACCAAAGAGACAGACAGAGGACAGTCACAAGGCCAGAAACTATGTCTGATCATGATGTCTCATCAGAGAGACTTTTCTTCATTCAATTACAATTTAAACTAAGTCTTTTCTAAAGTTTGAAATATTAATGTGATAAAATATCAAGGTCTTTTTTTTTTATGGAAATATCGATATCAATAGAAATTTTAAGAAAAATTATAAAAATTTATAGAATTTGTTATAATTAATTAATGAAATTTTGATTGGGGCCTAATTAGAATATAACTGACCATTTTTAATCACAATTTCTATAAAATAAGACAATATTTAGATATCTATTGTAAATGTCTATATCTGTTGATACGAGAGCAGAAATTTAAAAAGAAATGAAATAATAATTACAAAATAATAAAAACTTCATGAATATTTTGAGGTAAAATGATGTAAAAAAATTTTAAGTTTTGGATGGTAAAGAAAAAAAAACTCACAACAATTCAATTTTAAAGTGAAATGATGTGAAAATTTAATGAAAAAAATTTGATTTGAGCTTAAAAATAAATATAGATTATTTTTTGTGATTTTTTCAAATTCAATTTCTTTATAAATGAAAGTTTGGAGTTGGAAATAAAACTAAAAATTGAGAAAAGTTAGAAATTAAAAAAAGTAGCATATAAAAAATGTTTAATCCTCTGTCAATTATATTGGCCTATGAAACTATAGAATTGTGTGTAACCAGAACCATAAAATTGAAAATTTTGAACTAAACTAACATAGTTTATTAGAAAAAAATCGAAATTTTCTCGAAATGTCAAAATTTTCTCAAAACCTCGAAATTTTGTCGAAATTGGGAGAAAAATGAAATTTCCCCTCAAATAAGATTTCGAGGCCCTCGAAATCTGAAATTTCGATAGAAATTTTCCACTATGCTATTTCCTCAAATAATAATAATAATAAACTGAGTCGATGAGATTAGTAGAAGATTATGGGCTCTTTTGTCAATTGCGTATAGGAATAGTCTTAACTCTTAACTAATTTAAAAGTGTTAAAAGTCTGTGAAGATTGAAGAATGAGATTGGACAGTTCAAATTTCTAGTCTAAATTTGAATTACACAAAAAGAAAAAGAAAAAAAAAAGTTATGAGAACTTAAAAAAATGCTTTGGTATGCAATCCAGAATCCATATTATGTTTTAATGTGTCTTAGGTTTTTAGACTCGACGAATTAAATGGGTTCAGCGCATATGCGTTTTACAGATTTGTTCTTTAAAACTAATTTTGAATTATGTGATCAACACAGTGAAAAATCAGAATAATAGTTTCTTTTTTAATTCAAATTTTGAATTTGAAATTATATGATACAAAATCACACAAAAGAAAAAAGAAATCTGATGTGTAAACTCATTTCCTTTTTGTGAACTTAATAATTATATAGTATAGTAATTAAAATAATAAATAATAATTATACAAAATTTATAACATAGAATGTGTTAATAAACTACTAAGTAATAGTTGAGATTCTACATTATATTTAATTAGTAACTACAACAATTTTTATGATGTATAAATATATTATCAAACACATTATAAATAAATATTTGAAATCCCTGTAAACTTGCTATTAAACATGAAATACAATGATTATTATTAAATCACTTATTTTCAAATCTTTGTTTTTATATTACTACTCAAACATGCCCTAGTCTTAGGGTTGTCTTATGTTTTATATTTGATTTACAAATTTGTGATTGGTAATAAAACAATTTCATTAACTATAGTGAAATTTTCACAGATAGAAAAAATGTCAAACTATTTACAGAAAATAGTAAAAAAAATATTAATAAACATTGATAGATTTCTATCGGCATCTATAAGTGATAGACTTCTATCATTTCTATTATTGATAGATCCTGATTGACTTCGATCATTTCTATCATTGATAGACCCCGATAGACTTCTATTAACATCTATCACAACTATCTAAAAATTTTGCTATTTTGTATAAATAATTTCCCTTATTTTTCTATTTTTACTAATTCCCCTTAACTATACATCTATATTGTTTATTAACCTGAATCTACAACGGTGTCATGTAAAAAGCATGCTTGGACATACTTTATGGACCTGAATTCACAACTGAAAATCTTTCTTATTTAGTTTTTAATAGAAAATCTCTTATATAATCTTCTATAAGTGCTTTGTAGTCTCCCTTTATTTCATTGAATATGAAATGTTTCTTTTCTAAAAAGTAAAAGACATGCTTTATGAACCTGAATTTATGTAAATTTCGAATTAGAGAAAATCAAGCATCAAATAATTACTAAAACAGGACTATGCAACCATTTACAAGTTATCAGTATGCAGCATAGGCACATCAAGAAATAACTTCTAAAAGGTAGCCATACCAAAGTTTGCACTAAGTATTTTGTTTCAACTTTCAAGTAAAATATAATAGTGAAAATGTATTTTGTAAATTTAGTATACATGTTCTGATTCTCCCTCCAGCTTACACAACAATATATATTTTATTTCTCTTTCTTCACACAGCAACAAGTGAGAGATCAGACAGAGTTCAAACTAAGTTGGTCCAACCTGAAATGTATGTAAAAGAAAGAAGACGAATTCACGATTCGAATGGATTCACCATATCCTGGTGCTCTAGAACTTTAGAAACAAGACTAGTGTGCACTGCTGTAACATAAAGACATTGATTTCAGACTAGTATGCAATTTTCTTTTGTAAGTATTGATGGTCAGTTGGTTCTCTCCTTGTTTAGAAATATGTCTTTGCTTTGTTCCAAGCTTGAGAGGGTTATGCAAATTCTTTTTTAGGCGAACGGGCCGTGGGTCTCATCTAGCGAGGTAGTCGTGTGATGAGGGTGGGCTAGGTATCAAGAACTTGTCAAAAGGTAACACCACCATTATAAATAAGTGGCTTTAGGGTCTGAAACTTTATAGCATAGAATCATCGAGTAGATGATTTAATTGTTACTCTACCAAGCGGAAACTTCAGTGATGATGTAGGCCTTTCAAGAAGTACATACAAAGTCATTTCACATGGTTTACCCGTCTTTGTGAGGGTCTTGCATTTTAATTAGCAAAGGATCACTAGATTGGCAATGACCCTAACTCGTACGACCTCTTAGAAGGAAGATGTTTTCATTAAATGTATTTCATCTTAGAACAGTAACTTTCCCTCTATTTCTCATTAATTTCATTTTAGGAAGTCTCTTTCTGATCCTCAGTCTATGGACGCATCTTCAATCGTTGTTGCCACATGGCGTCTATCCAAATTTAAACGACTTTGGTATTTGGACCCTAAATTCTTCAAATACTGTCTCTTGCAAATCATTTTTCTTCTCCTCAATGGCTCAACCTTCTCATCCCATTCCTATTGCACTCTTTTGCACCATTCTCTCAAATGTCACCATTATCAAGAAAAGATGAAATCTAATGGCTGGTATCATGGGGGAAATCTTTTCCTCTAGTTTTAAGCCCCCTTCGAAGGTGTGTTGATTAGGCAGGCATTGAAAGATCTTTATCATGTTTTTTGGAGTTGTCATCTTGCTTGGAGTATTTTGGAGAAGATTTTTGGAGAGTTTTGGTTTAACTTGATTCCAAACGTCAAATCATGACGAGGATGTGCTTCTTCATCCTCCTTTTCCTAAAGAAAGCCACCTTTTGGGTCAACCGGGATTCACTGCTATCGTCTAGTTTATTGGACACAAAAAAATAAATGAATCCTTAAGGATGTCAAAAGTTTTTAAGTAAAGGCTAGTATAATTCACTTTAATGCCTCTCTTTGGATGTTTGGTCTAACATCTAATTTTCTTGTTATCCCAAATCTTTGATCGTAAACAACTAGAGACTCCTATTATAAATTCTGTTTCGATACCGTTGTTAGCTGAGGTTTGTAGCTGGATTCCTACTTTCCAAAAAAAAAAAAAAAAAAAACCGATGCAAAAGCTACATTTGCCTACAACAAAGGATGAAACAATTTTCAAGCCAAGTTGTAGTGGATGAATGGAACATCAAAATATCTAGGGTATGACTCTCGAGAACCAGAGTAGTTAGTATTTTCTGGTTCTTAGAGTTCTGCAGATGGGAAAATCACAGATACAAAAAGAACGAAGAAATCCACATAGAAATACGGGTTTGATAGCTTAAAAGCAGATTTTTGTAACAGGATTCAACACCTGTTACTATCCATCCAGATATGTATCACGGTGTTAAAAAAGAAAAAGAAAAAAAATCAATGTACTATCACATACATTGCGTAAGAACTTTATTCTATAGAGGGAAAAATAAGACAGGATTTTTGTTCAGCATATTCAACAAAGTACACAAAGATCTTCAGGAAATGAGTAGCGTTCTTTCATCTATTTCTATGAATTTAGAAGGAAGAAGTTCATGAGACTATACCTCCATATCATACGTGATTTTTATAATAATCTAATTCCATTTCATTGTCCTCCAGAGCCGCTATCTTCCACTTGTATCTCACTTGAGCTCACTCCCAAGTTCTCATAATCGATTGCTCCCCCAGATTCAGAAATTTTTGTGGCCTTCTGCAACTCATCAGTTACATTTGGTTGTGTTGCTGACTGTTCGTCAGTAAACTGCTCTTTCTGGATAGTTGGTTTTGGCCTTCGGATGGCTTCAGCTGCTTCTGGCAATGCAACAAGTGGTGGTTGAGGAGGAACCCATGCACGTTGAACTGGTTTCTCAGCAGAGAGACCATTGGAAGAGCCTACCTTCAACTCATTATTGTCAACCTCTGTAATATTAACATTTCTCTTCTGCCACCAAGGCACTGAAGCGTTATCGTTCTCGTAAGTCACACCATTGTTTTGTACCAAGGAATTCAAACCAGCATCATCTTGAGACTGAGGGAAAAAGCCAGGATTGTTTTGCGTACCAACTTCCCAAGGCTGTTATTGCATGCATACACAAAAGAAAAATTAGTAAATATTTCTTTTGTTTTAGTTCACAAGAGATCAGTTAAAACAAATATGTATCAGAAGTCTCTACTTATGGTTAATCTAGATCCTTTTTTAGGTAAAGCATAGCCAGTTTTTATATATGTCAGAACTAATACACGTTTTTTTAAAAAAAAGAAAAAGAAAAAAGGAAAAAGAAACAACATAAGAAGATTTATGACATTTACAAAGAAGAATAGGGAACCATTCCCCGCCACTAAGAGAAATGAATAAATATAGATGATTTCCGATGTTCAGTTGAGAACCCAAATTGGGAAGGGAACCATTTTCCCAATCCTTAGTTTAGTGAGGAATGACTCTCAGTATCATTCTCCCTTCTTCGCGATGTAATCGGCTAGAAATCAAAATGACATCAGAAACAAGAAAAGGCTAAAGAAAAACTTTCACTAAAAAACCTTGGCTCTAGGAGCTAGGCGAGGATTTGATGGCTGTTGATTTGGGTTGGGAGGTAAATCATCTATGTCCTGCAATGAAGCCAGTATTAAAAGACTTAGAACAAAGCTCACAAGGAGTTCAAGAGTTTAAGCAAAAAAAATCATGCACAACTACAATTTTAGTCCTCGAATTAAGATGTCGATTTGATTTCTCTGATTCCTTTAAAAGAAAAAAAATAAAAAAAGAAAAGAAAAAAAACTCTGTTTTGAGCATTAGTTTGATCCACGGACACAACCATTCAATTGTAATGTCATTCCTAAAAATCCAATATGACCAATATACCAACGCTGCCTTGCTGGTGGAATTACAAATATTGAAACCCAAAGGAAAAGTCAGACTTGATACTAATGATGTGCGTGGGAGTGTGTAAGGAACCAATTTGTAAGCCAAAGCTCTATTCTATCCAAAAAATCAATTAATAACTTACTCTAATATTAGATGGCTTTTCTCCTCTCTGGACCATGGCCATGATCTGTACATAAATAAGAACAACAAGATCTGAATCAATGCACAACAAACTTAACCAAGATATTATAGAACACATCAGTAACAAGCAGCAATAATTAATTATCAATAAATAATTAACTACACCATATAAAAAATCTGCAGCTTGTTAATGTAGGTCAAACCATGGTGTGGCAAACTGCGGATTGTTCAATCAAATTCTAACATCTGAGGTAAATTTTCTCAGTTGAATTGCCAATTTATTTTGTAAACAAGTGTTCATAATCAATGAGAAACGGTCAATAGTAGCGAGTTTTCTCTTTAAGTATTAGATTATGTAAGTTTACAGATCTACCTGGCACACAGTGTGCTTTGGCATGAGAACATACTCTTGAACAAAATAAAGTTTGTCCATAAGTGACACAGGAGATTACATTACCTCCATGTAAGACTTGGGATGTGGTGCAACTGAGGGTTCAACAGGTGTGGCAGGTGTAGCTGCATATAAAAATTATAGGCATTTCACAATGATGCTTGTGTTTCAAAACAAAAAACACTATACGTAGAACAGCACTTTAACTTCTAATAATAACAACCTGACTGCAAGCTATGGTCCATCTTGCCATTGGAATATGGTTGCTGAAAAATATTAAAATAAATTGAAGGTCAAAATTCAGTAAGTAATGGAGACCAGATACCATAAAATAAAAATATCATCTCATGCCAGACAAACGTTGCTCCTTCAATGACCACTATTAGCTTACCTTTGAACTCATTGGAGTAATTCGATAATCTTCTTGATCAACAGTAGTAGTTCTTCCGTACGTGGTTGCTACCAATTATTGTAAAAGAATTAAGAGTATTCATTAGTTAGTCAATATATTTCTGATAACTGAACTATCATTTGCAAATATATTTCATGGTGCTAATTTGATTATCTCCTTTACCAAGAAAGAAGTTCTTCCATTTGTGCTCTTTGCTGATAATTTTAAAGTGATTGAGCACTTATCAGGTAAACTCGATATTTTTGGAAACTGAAATGTAATTTGCAAATATGTTCTAATCAATCAACTGTACAAATCAAACATGTTGCATATCACATGAACATAAAACCTAAATATCAATGCCAAGATTATAAAACTTGCATATTGTTACAATAATTCCATTTTTCTTTATTAAAAACTCTTCTCTCAGATAGCTAGTCGGTAATACCTTCCAAATTCTGAATGGCCTTCAGCATCAACTTCATCTGCCCAAGCTGAGCATTCAACAAGTCGACACAGTCCTCAAACTTCTTTTTCTCTGAAAGTTATTGAAAAACCTTGTGTTACCAACTTGTCAGTCCAAAGTAGACACAGAATTAGGAGGCAGAAGAATGTAGCTAAGACCACCTTCATTTTTAGAAAACAGCAACTCTTGACTCGCCCTTGCCACATCGGATGCTGCTGCTGCTGCTGCTTTGGCAGCAGCCGCTGCTTCCTCAGCTGCACTTGGTTTTGAATTAATTTTCTTCTCAATGTCATTGTCCTCTAATACAACTTTTCGCACCCAAGATTTTAACCTAGGAATAATAGAATTCTGAAACAGAAAACATTTGATTAGCATTCACAGAAAACTTCCAAATATAGAGAGTTTATCTTTTTCCTGACAAAATACACTCAGCCCTATCTGTCAAAACATTCAAATACTAGAAATTTTCAAACTACAGCACACGCATAGTCATGAAATGTTTGGCCCTTGAAACAATAGCGAGCAATACAAAAGATACCTTGATTACTATAACTGTTCCAGCACCTGAAACAGCCAATACTCCTATTGCGAGAATGGCATGTGACCAATGGAATCTAGACCGTGGGACGGTACCCAGACGAGATTCACCACCAGCAGGAGGGGTGACACCAGCAACTGGTTGAAGAGACTGCGTAGAGGGTTGTGGCGGAACTGTGTTCACCTGTCCATCTGTTCATGAATAAGCACATAAAACCTAATGAATTTTGGCAACTCAATAATTCCCAAGAAATAACAATAAGAGGAGGACAAAGAAAGAAGGGGGGAAGGGAAAACGGACTGAATAAACTATGAGAGTTCTACTTTATTCCTCGAAGTAATTATCACCTTGACTCACAGTAGCAGTCTGAGCATTAGAAGGCGGGTCCTGTTTTGACACCCCAAAGCCCAAAGATAAAAGAAACATAATGAATGAACAGCAGTTAGGAGCAGCATACAAATAATCAAAGGAATCGACAATTAACCAACAATCTACAAGACAATTCAATGGTAAAAGAATTGGCTTACGGGCACACGCCTGAATGCTTCATCAATCTCTTCCTTTGTAAGACCCTTTCTTTCTAAAAACGATCGCCTATAGACAACAGGAGAGCCTCTTACTCTAGGGTGTTGAAGAAATTTCACAGCATTTTGCACTTGATCCTCTCTCATTGGTTCAGAGTTCACAAACACCGATGGCGGAGAGGTTTGCTTCTCAACCTCCGCCTTCGCATCTCCATGATCCTCGATCGTAGCTCGTGCAGGAGCTGGAGCTGATACAAACACCAACCTTCAGTCAATACTTAAATGAGGAGAAAACTGGAAACCGATACCGAAGCTCGAGGTTTCAACTAAGTTAATCACAGTAACATTGACCAAACGAACCACACAGAATACAGTGAAACTAAATTTTAAAAAAAAAAAAAATCAAGGAAATCAAATTCAGACCTGAATTCTGGGAGTTGTCGTCATTCGAAGGAGGAGCAGATTGAGTTGCCGCCATGGTAGCACCTTCTTCAAGTCTTGCACATCAAAGCTTTCAGCCGAAAGGAAACTCCGAGAAGCGGAAGTGGATGGACGGCGTGGACCGATGACTGAACGAATGGAGAAATTCGACCGAAGAAATTGAGGGATAAAGAGGAAGAAGAGGAAGATAATTTGAAGGATAATAAAGGAAGGGGAAGAAATATCAGAAGAAAGCTGGGGGTTGGAGGCAGAGACTGGATTTTGCGCATTTCGAAGAGTGAATTATTTATTTATTTATTTATTTATTTTGTAAATTTGGGGGTCGAAAATTGGAAGAAAAAGTAATTGGATTAAATATCATCATTTTCATACCCCACGGCCACAATTCCCAGTCCCACCAAATTAATTGGAATATCCCGGCGAATTTCCAAAAATGTTTTTTTTTTCTTTTGAAAAGTTTTAAGATGTTTTCGTCATTTCGTGTAGGTTTCCTTCGAAATTACATGATTTTTAACTGCCATTTAGTTGTTTAAAATCACTTTTTTTAACCCCAAAACAACAGAAAATGTATAATTGACTGACTATTCTTTAAATTTATTGACTTGAATTAATTAATCAGTGATAATTGTTATAATATCATTCTTAAAATTGGAAGTTCAAATTCTCCTACCTTCATTTGATTAAAAAAAATGTATTTATGTAAAACCAACCAAATATTTTTATGTAGTTATAATATAAAACTCACATATTTAAATATTATTAGGTGGATTTTATTCAAATAGCGATAATAATTTTCATGGGGTATATATGGTCCATAGTGATAACATTAGGCCTAAAAATTGCCAATATGAAACTTTTTCATGAAAAATATGCTTTTTTATAGATATTTCCTCATTGTTGAAATATAATCTGATGTGTGAATACAATTCTCCACAAAAATGCCCTAATTTGAATTATTATAACACTTAGAAATTTGATAAATAATATCTCTAATACAATTTTTTTTAGCATCACAAATGTTCCAACCAATTCAGTATAAATGTTCTACAACATTTAATTGCTAGAAAACCAGTACAACTTTAATATTTTGTACAAATCACCACACATTAACAATTTTAATATTTATAACATAGGTTACATAATTTGGAGAGTGAGATTTTAGTTTTTATGATTTTAAAAGTTAGACTTTAATCCCTATAGTTTGACAAAACTTCATAAATAGTCCTTATAGTTTGATAAAATTCACATAAATAAGTAAGGACTATTTATGAAGACTTTATCAAACTATGGAGACTAAATTCTAATCATAAACAATAGAGACTAAGTTCTAACTTTCTTTAAACTATTGGAACCAAATTTGCAATTTAACCTTTAAACACACACACACATATATATATATATATATATATATATTATGTAAATCACCACCCTTATTCAAACGTCTCAATGGCTCCTAAACAGACCCACAGGGGTTCAAATATTCTGATACAATTGATATTTAACAATTTAACATAATTAAATGACTGGCATTAAATTGGAGTAGGCATATTATTTTCTCCCTTAAGATATATTTGTCTAAACAAATAGAATTATAAAAATTTGATATGGTTTGTTTAATCCATACTCACTATTTTTAATCTTTGTGCACCAAATAGCCAATAAACTCTTAAAGAAGTGGACCAAATAGCCATTTAACTTGAGAGTTAAAGAATATAATTAAATCAGTATCTTTCAATTTTGCAAAGAGGAGAAAAGATTTAACTAATGACTGTTTCGTAAAACTTGAGCTTAATAATACATGACTAAAAATGTAAATAACAAACAAAGAATTCTGACCATGAAATTTACAAGACTAACTTGATAGCTTTAAATTATTGAGGAGTTTGTCCACCATGATTCTCTGTTGGACCCCAGACAAAGTCTCGGAGTTCAATATTGCATTTGAAACAACAATGGTTGTGGACGGAGAATCAGCATTGACCTGGAAGTGGAGATGCGAAAAGTAAGAAAGGCTAAAAGAAATTCGGTTAGAAAACACATTTTATCCTTGAACTTCCATGAAAATCACAATTTAGTCCTTGAACTTTAGTTGTTAACGATTTAGTCCTTGTATTTTCAAATGTGTAACAATTTAGTCCATGTTTATAAATAATAATTTAGTCCTTGTACTTTACAATTTGTAATGATTTAGTCCCTATCTTAAAAATGTTCGTCAATTAAGTGTCATTACGTAACAACTTAGTCTTTACAATCTCTACATACATAAAAAATTTCATTAAACCATACCAATACATACCAATACTTTTCACGATAGAGACTAAATCGTTACTTATTAAAGTTTAGGAACTAACTTGTTACAAATTTGAGAATATAAGGACTAAATCATTATCAACTAAAATTTAGAGACTAAATTGTTACTTTCATAAGAGTTCTAGGACTAAAAGTGTTTTTTAAACCAGAAAGTACATCTTCAAGTTTCAAAGAAGAGTTTTGGAGATTAAAAGGGGAATGTGAAGAATGGAGTAATAATTCCAAGTTTCCGACAACCTAATATGACTGTCGGATGAGAAAAGTTTTTCTTCAAGAAAACAGAAGGTTAATGTGTGCTATAGCCTATAAGGAATTATGGGAAGAGAATTATGCATAATAAACCCATAAGTCTAGCAATAAAAATGTAAGGATTGAAGAAATATACCCAAACTCGGCCATTTAAACCAACTGCTATCTCGAATGAAAGCTTCTTCCCAAGAGATTCAAGAACTGGACTTGCGGGCGAGCTTAGAAGCCTAGAAGAGAGGATAAAATCAACAATGGGAATGAATGATCAGAAGAGTGACTTAAAAAAGGGAAAAAAAAAAATTAAGAAAAGCAATTTAGCTTTTACATTCTTGATAAGCCAGTTGAACACTCAAACATGTAGCCATCCTTCAGGAGGCCAAATCCAGCTGCTTTCCCACTCGCTATACAAAGCAAAATGATACTCACGTGAGACATACTATCACAACAACCAAAAACGGAAAATAAACATGAACTTGCATAGAGTATGGCCCTGCCCACCCCTCTTCAGAGGATGAGTTTACAGCAGCATCAATACATTTCTTTGATGAAGACTGATTCAAGCTTCAAACAATTTATTGGACGAAGAGAGATGGAAGAGTTAACTAACCATCAGTGCATGCCAACTCGGGATTCATACCAGGGTTCACCTTCACTACCCGCACATAAAGCAGGGCACCCATCTACAAAACAGAGAAGCAATAGCACGTGTTTAAGAAAACAAGTGAAACCTGTTAACTTAGACCAAATACACTTGGGATATATCTCCTCAAGTTAGGATAAGTAGATTGCAAAGAAAAATAATCCAAATTAAAAAAGGCAAGAGACTACACCTTTTACTGACATGCAAAAAAAGATATTTCTTAAGCACCCCTGCCCCCCACCAGCACCCAAAAAAATGGAAAAAGAAAAAACACACAAGCATAAACTCTCGGGATAATAAATGAACTGACAAAGTATCAAATTTCTAAAGAAGGAAGACAGAGGATCAACTATATCGAAATGTCATATGGTGAAAATAACAAGAATGTGTACACAAAAATTATGCACACCTCAAATTTGGGTATGTTTCGCCTAGTTCCTCCTTCAAATGCAAGAACAGGAAGAAAGGCTAATGACGGACCTTTTATGTCAACAAGAAAATTCTGCAGACAACAGGAAAAAAAGAATTAAAAGATGATAACTCAAAAGGTAATCGAACAAAAATCTAATAGACTCCAAGTTACCAAGGTCTATACACATAGAAATAAGACAGAGAAAATAGGGAAGTCTAAAGATATTGTATGTGAGGAATGAACGACTTTGTGAAAGCTTTTGGGTGCGAATCTGCAGTGATGTTGTGGAGCCTAGTTGTTACGGTTAGGTAGAGGGTGGGTTGAGCATTTTGGGTACATGGATACCCTTTCAAGGGCGTGTCCAAGAGAGGAAAGGTTATGCCTATGGTATTTTGTTTTGGGACTCATTGAGGGTTCTCGGAGAAGGGAGCTCTTGAATCGCCATTAGCTATTACCATAAATTGTTGATAAATAAATCAAGGTTTGTCAAAATCTTCCATTGGATACTACTCTCGCAATGGTGCATTCTTTGAAGAAGGGATGAGGAGGACCTTGATCATTTGTTATGGGATTGTTAATTTGCTCACTATCTTTGGAGTCACTAAATGAAATCATTCAGTGTTTGTCAGGTTCAAATTGGATATGCCTGAACTTTGTTGGAGGAAGTACTTCCAAATCCTCCTCCCTTCAGGGAGAAGGGCAAATTTTTGTGCATGATACTTCCTGTGCAATTTTGTGAGATATTTGGACTGAAAGCATATTAGATTTGTAGAGAGATTGAGCGATCTGGTGAGGAAGTTGGGAAGAAGCTAGGTTTAACGCCTCTTTGTGGACATCAGTCACTAAGCCTTTTTGTAATTCTGAGCTCACCTTGTTCTTTTGATTTTGAGTCTTTTTCTATAGTTAGGGCCAGACTCCCTTTTTTGTATGCCCTTATGTATTCTTTTATTTTTTTCAGCATAGTTTCTTACCCCCCATGGATCCAGTCAAACCATAACCATCCACACATGACAATCAGAAACAGCATGGGCCAATAATTTCATAATTGAACATATACATATTTAAACAATAAAGCAGCACTTACGTCGGCTCTAGAGTCAAGCACGATTCCAAGAACACAATCTTCCGCACATGGCACGTACTGGACAACAGCACATTAATATAAAAATTAAACGCGAGATTGATATTGGTAGTCAATTAAATTGAAGAAAACCCCCGCAACTAGCGTTGAAGTTCACAATTCAAAAGCTAGCTGAAAGGACACACAATATAAGGGTCCCCAATGTCAATTTGAACAATGTCATTTACCTACCCTTTTATGTGAGCTTTCAACCCAATATTTGTTTGGTTTAGAGAACCTCAGTTTTCCAACTTTGGAGACAGAAATAGCATCGTGGTCCTGAAAGAGAACAAAAAATAAATAAATAAATAAAGGTAACTACAACAAAGCGAACTTTGATTGCCGAAACCTGAACGACATTCGAAATACATTTGATTGTCAGGTCAAAACCTTAGCTAGGGAAACTGATGGCTGTTAAAAGGGAAGCAGAGACATATAATAGATACATAAACATTGAAAGAAAGAAAACCCTAACAGACACCTGTCGAAGACCGCCTCCAAGCTTGATGGTCTCGTTGGCCATGTTTGAGAGGTCGAGAACCACGTCTCCTGGAACCTAAACAATAACATTCCAAGAAAGATACTCCAATTTATTTAGAAGCTGCAGAAAATCGAACAGGAAAAAAAAAGGAGAAAACGGACAAATGAGTGATTTCGAACTTACAACTGGCTGATCAACGAGAATAGATGACGAACTAGAAGGTTTTTCAACCATAGTTACAGATACAAGTAAACAATATCTTGTACTTGCAGTCGGTGATCGGAAGAATAGTGAGTGGAAGAAACCTATCTACTGGGCGAGAGCAATGAACACGAACGAGAAGGAAGCAATGCGCGCGAACAAAGGCCGATCGAATTGTTATTGTTTTTATTATTATTTTGATATTTATATACCCTTTACCCAATTAAATTAAACTTTAGTAAGCATTACAATTTTAACATTTAAATACGCTTTCAATTAAAAAGTGTTAAAAAAAATTAGTCAAACCATTTATATAGAAAAATTCCGTAAAATTTTTTTATATTTATGAATAATTTGATATTTTTTATATTTATAATAATTTTTATTTTTTATGAATTATAACATATATAAAAGAAATGAGATAAAAGTTGGGTTTTATTTTTCTAATTTGAGTTTTTAGGAGATTTTGTTCAATGAATATTCTTGTGCATGTGCATTGATCGAGAAGGATATTATGCAATACCTTTTATTTTGTTTACATGATTCATTTTTAAGTTTTACCTGCTTTATTTAATTTAAATTATAGAATAAATTTAGTGATTTTTTTAAGTCGATTTCAAGCCCTATCTACACCCAACCTTGATCTCTGATGTAGGTTCATTACCGGCCGACTCTGGACTGAAGGGATGAAATTGAAAGTTTTGAGTATAATTATAAATTAATAAATCATGTCAAATTTAATAGTTTTTTTTCTAAAATATACTAGATGTAATTGTATTTTTTTTACTTTAAATTTCTTACAATACATGGCTATATTTATTTGGATAAATATATTAAAATTATAAGCATTGATATAATAACAATGACTTATATATTACTTACTATTTTACTTTTAGAAGATTTAATATTTTCAATACCTAAATTTTATTGAAGGGACATTTTCAAGTGTTTAATTTAAAAATTAAGTTATTTTGGACACAATTTAGAAGAAAACTTTTTTTTTCCTTTTATAACACTTATGAGACACAATACTTTCTTTTTTTTTTTTCTTTTTTTCCCCTTTCTTTCCTTCTTTTAGATATGAACCGAAAGAACAAAAGTCCGAACAACTACATGAGAACATCAGAAAACATAATCAATATAAACCACTCAGGATAAAGAGCATGAAGAATAGAAGACTCCTAATCCTCCAAATGTTGTCTAGTTAATGCAGGAAAGTAATCAATTTATATTTATGGTACAAAAGCAGGAACCTCGTTCTCGTAGTTTTCATTCAAAACTGCATCAAACAATCTTGTAATTCCAGAACAATGTGAATACATACAAAATGACAACGCCATCACTTCGTGTAAAAATATACAGAACAATATAAACTTCATACACAAATGCAAGATAACTTAATCAACAATGCAAACGAAACGCCAAATTCTAGTATTTGTATTTTGAACAACCTCAAGAATCAGGAATTTACTCAAGCACAACTAGCCGTGTTTCTGAATCGGTTCTAAACTATGCGGCAATGATCGCTCATGTGTGATTTAATCTTTTATCAAACCTGAATACCTTTACTGTTTACGGGATGAGCATTGGCATCAAGAAGAGTCTCGAGTGATCTTGCCTTTCGGCTCCGAACTCTACCTGCTTCTTTCAACAACTCGGACAACCTCCTCTTCTCATCATCGACGTCGGGGTTGGCTGTCCCGAGTTTTTCCTCTCGCATGCCAACAACATACTCCAAGATTTCAATTGCATCATCCAACCTGTATAAAGTCATGAGAGGAAAACTAATCAATTGCATCATTTGTTGCTCAAAGAAAACTTTCAGCGACTTTCTACTCTAAATGCAAACCATGAAAGGAAAACGTGAAGAAAAGTAAATCCATCTGTTGGAAGTGACATAAACAAATTGACGCCTAGTGAAAAACAGGACAGGAGTCCTAAACATTTCTTAACGAAAATAACAAAAAACCGGTGATACGATAACAAAAATGACTTGGGTATGGAGATTTTTACAGTTCCAGAAAGAGATCATGAGAAATGGGCAACTTCAGTTGCAGTATTGATCATGTTATCACAATGAAAGAATGGTTACATTACCTGCCAATCGCATCGTATGTTCCAGCAAGGTTGCTATACACCCCAAGAGTATCGGGATGATAAGGTCCATATTCTTGCTCTAGTATGTTCTTGGCTTCTTCAAATAACTCCACAGCTTCGTTTATAGCGTATTTCTGAACACACACGAGACCCATTTGATTAAGGGCTATACCAAAGAAAGCAGATTTTTTCTCTCCGCTGTTGCGAAGCTTTGGAATCGCATTGTTGAAGGAGTCGTAAGATTCAGAATAGTTCCCTAACATATAATACAAGACACCCATCTGGGCTTCTATTCCAGCAATGGTGTTTTGCTGTCCCGGGGCATCATTATATATCTTCAATGCCTTGTGTAATAATTTGACTGCTTGCTCAACTTCATTCATTGATTCATAAATAGCTGCAATATCAGTAAGACCACTGGCAATCTCCTCTGGAGGAATCCCCGGGACAGGCTTTTCATAAATTCGAAGGGCATTTTCACAGTACGATACAGACTCCCTCATTTTTCCAGTCTTGTTGTATAAATCAGCAAGACGAACATATACTGAACCAACTGCTGGATGGTTTTCTCCCTTGGTGGTCTTGAAAACAGTGAGGGCTTTCTGATAAGCAAAAACGGCCTCGTCGTAACGGGACAAGGATAAGTATGAATCTCCAATACTGCAATCAACTGCAGCCACATCAGTCTCTTGGCCATTTGCCACCATGGCCATGCTGGCTAAAACTAGATGCTCAAGCGCAGCTTCATGATCTCCTTTTGTCTCACAAATGAGGCCCATAAGCCTCCTATCTGCAGCCTCCTCAAGAGAAGCAGGACCAACATTCTTTTTGTGAATATCGAGTGCCATTTGACAAAATTTCTCGGCCTCGTCAAATCGCAAGGCTTGGACATGGGCTTCAGCTAAATACCTATAGGTCTCACCAACTCTGGGGTCTGCTTCTCCTAGGACTTGTTTCTGCACCTCTAACCCAGTTGTATAACAGACTAGAGAATTTTCCAGCTGGCCCAGCATTGCATAGGTATCACCCAACTGCATGTGGCCTGCAAATTTGGCCAGTGCATGCTCATGGCCTTCCTTGATGGCAGGAATCTCGATGGAATGCTCCAATAGAGGTATCGCCTCACTGTACTGGCCTAAGCTGCAGTATATTGCTGCTGTGACGTGCAAACACATAACAAGTTCTAAGCTGGGTTTCCCATTTGCAGATAGTTCAAAAGATTTTGCAGCACGAAGCGCTATTAAAAGAGCTTTCTGCAGATTCTCCCCTGAAGAAACTAAATTTCTTGCTTGCTTAAGTAGATAGGGTCCTAGATCAGGATTGTCCATCATTGATTCATCGAAATCCTCAGTTCCATTCTGCATTTTCGAGCCCCTCAAAGGTGAATCTTTCTGTTTCTTTGAATGAGCAGCAACTGGACTATTTTTTTTCGAATTCTTTTCATTCTTTCTGCTAATGGGGGGTTTATCCAACAGACCCTTGCCCCTGGGACTTGACTTTGGAGATGTCTCGTGGTCCAATTGCAGGTGAGGAGCTTTTTTTCCAGAAGAAAGACGTTTTGAGCTTCCAGGTTGAGTATTTTCAGCTTTCTCCTTCTTATCTGCAGATGGTGAATGATTCATAGAATCACTAGGAAAATCATGTTCAGGCTTCTCAACAAGATCTTCTTCCTCCTTTATTATCTCTACCTCCCTCATCTCTCCCCCTACAAGATGATTCAGTTCAGAATCAATCCTGGATTCCACACCATCAGAACCAAAGCTACGCCTTGAAGGTGACTGATCCGAACTTTGCATATCACAAACATTCTCATAAAGCTTCTCAATAGAGGTATCAACCAAGCCATCAACAGGAAAATCAACATGAACACTTCCATGGCTCTGAAGACTCAACCCGCTCCTTGGCGATTTGTTTCCATACGACTCTTCCATATGAATCGAAGAACTGTTGTGTTTATTCACACCCCTTTCTTCATTGATTTCATCCATGACAATTCCCGGCATCTCACAATTGTTCAAAATCAGCAGAGAACGCAGAATCTAACTATACATTCAACAGGCAACAGCAACAAAACTCACAAAAAAAGACAAAACACATATATATCTGCACACCCAGAAAAGAGAATAGTTCATATACATTTCCAATACAAACCAGAAGCTATACGAAGCTGAAAATGACGACCATCCGATTCGATAATAAAGCAAAATGGCAAACAAAGCAGCTCAATTGTACACACGTCTTATGTCAAATAAAAACTTCCCAATCAAAGCCGTCATATTAGATATAAAAGCTAAGAGAAAGCACAGATAAATCAAAGATCTCATCCGAATTCGATGCGCAATTACCGCAAATAAATTCGCCCAACGAACACAGGACTCGTAATCATTAACTTTTTAACCAAAAACAAACCCACAAACAGCTTGCAGGCAATAAATGCAATCAAACAACAAAAGAACAAATAATCAATTGAATGCCAACATAATTGGGTATGAAAAGAAAATAGAAACAGATCAAGCAAAAACTCACAAATAGAATAAAAAACCCGCACCTCAAGAGAAACCCATGAAGAGATGAAGAGAGAGAGAGATGGAGATATATAAATAGGAGAAAAATGGGGCGTTTTATAGGTAGGGAGATGGGATATATAAGGAGAAAGATGGAGAAGAAGAGAAAGGGGGTGGGAAATTGGGGGAAATTGAGGAATGGGATTGAAGAAAAAATGATCGGAAAGAAAGAAAGTGGGAAGTGACTGGTCGCCCACCGGGGACGGCTGGAAAGAAAGAGCGCGACCTCTCTCCCACCGGCGACGGCTGCAACTGCAACTGCCGATTTTCGCATTTTTCTGTTTCGAAAAGCTTCCTTTATTACACATTCTGTTCTGTATCCGCTGGAGAATTCAACGTGGCATCGCCATTTTCCTGCCCAAATGACGATTCTGCCCTTCCAACACTATTTTTTTTAGTATAACGCATAATGATTGAATCTTCAACCTCGAAAAAACAACGTCATGTCAATATTACTCTAGTTGCTCCAAACTCTATCGCTAAATCTAAAATTAAAAAAATTTATCTATTAAAATTCTAAACTTTGTTTAAGTAAATTAATAGTTAAATTGTGAATTCTATTCTCATAGTTTGAAGAAATTTAAATTTTAGTTTATATGATTAATAATTAGAATTTATTTTCTATAATTTTATAAAATGATCATAACTATTTTTATTTGATAGAATCGCCATAGATAATCTGCTTTTATCATACTATAAAGAGCATTTACGAAGTTTTTACCAAATCATAAAGACAAAATTCCAACATTTAAAATCATATGGATTAAATTCTAGCTTTCCGGATTATAAGAACCATATTTATAATATATGAGAATTTTTAAAAATAGAAAAATAAGAAAAATTATTTACACAAAATAACATTTTTTTTATATAGTTGTGGTAGACGCTTATAGAAGTCTATCAGGGTCTATCAGGGATAAAAATTATAGAAGTCTATCACTGATAGATGCAGATACAAGTCTATCAATGTCTATCAATATTTTTTTGCTATTTTCTGTAAATAGTTTGACATTTTTTCAATTTGTGAAAATTTTCCTATAATATAACATAAGTTAATTCTTATTCATAATTCATTTAAATTATTAAAAATTTAAATCAATGGTTTTCCTAAAAGTTATCGGTATTCATTAAAAAGAATTCAATTTAATCCTTGTAATTTTTTTTTTTTTTTTTTGTTAGTTTTGGTCTATGTATTTTTAAAATATTAAATTCGAACTTTGTACTTATAAAAAGTTGTCATTTTGATTATTTGAAGATGGAATAATTAAGAATAAAAATGAAAGGACTAAAATGGTCACTTTTAGAAAATGAAAACTAAAATAGACATACGAAAATATATAATAACCAAAATGAATTAAAGTCAAAAATATGTTGACAAAATCAATAAAAACATGGAATATATAGACTAAAGTAATATTCAAACTCGATAATAAACAACAATTTTAAGAACTCATGGATACTTTGTCAACCATTTCTCAGTGAACCCCAATTCAAATTTTTCATACATACATAAATAAATAAATATATACATATATATAGTTTAGGAGATTTTAATTTATTTTGACTATAAAGTTTACTTGTCGTAAATTTGAAGGGTTGATTAGACGGGGGAATGTCGTTCTATGCAAACAGCCTGTCACGATCACGAAGTTTACACCCTTCCTTCCTTATAACTTTAGTCAACAAGTTCAATTTATCAATTTAGTTTCAATGTGATATTTGTAGATTTTTTTTTGTCATTGATCCTAAATGTTAGATTAAAACTTAACAAATATCTACAAATATCTTTTGTTGTTAATAGATAATGTAACACATCAGAATAAATATGAATAAAATACTTTAGATTTAAATTTAATCATATACTTTAGATTTAAATTTAACAAATATCTTGGTTGTTGTGATATACCAACATAAATATTGCTAGAAAAACCGTTTCAAATTCGTTCAAGAATTAGTTGTTTGTCTCAATTAATTCTAAAGCCGTTTTAAAATTAATTTCAAAACGGTTTTCTTTTTGTTTTAAGAACAGTTTTTATTTTTCCTTAAAGATAGAATTCTCCGTTTTTTTTTAAAAAAAAAAAAAAAGAGAGATAAGAAGTTTATTTTTTCATCTTGTTCTTTACTGATTTATGGGCAATTTTCATTGATTTCAACCCGTTCTCCTACGAGTGTACGTCAGCGATCGAGAGTTGTGTTAACCTTGGGGATCAACCGACTTTGGCGATTTAGCACCGTGGTCGCATTGATTTTGCTTTCAAGGTAGTAGATTCATCCACGGTAGAACGATTGATATTTGGTTCCTACAAATATGACATAATTACGATACTATTTCATTCTTTTTAGTTTAGAGATTCAAACCTTCAATATTGTGTTTGTTAGATTAAAAAAATACGATAAATTACTTTTAAAAATTAACATAATAGAAGTTCAACAACCAAATTATGAAAAAAAAATGGTATTTCATTGAGATATGGCAGTTTATCGCAATAGTTAACTACAAGAAAAATTGGAATCTATTAACCTTTTAAGAAAAATAAGTAAAAGCATCAAAACACTTACAAAATTTGTCATAATTAACCTTTGAATGAAAATATATTATTGTCAGACAATAAACAATTGCTGACATTATTATAAACTAACTATCAAGTATAATGCGACACATTACCACAGTTAATAATTAACTTGATATTTTGATATTTTTGTATCGGTATAGGAATTAACGATAGTGAAAATGCCAATAAAACATCTAAATTGACATTTTTGCATTGTCACAAAAATGTTAATAATGTCATTTTTTATTGTAAAAAATATCTTGATGTCACATATTTTAAGTCCGAAGATACTTGTGTACTGTCACAAAAGTGCATATTATGACACGTTCACATTATCAATTAAATACATCTCATGACAGTTTGTTAAATGTCAAATAAATGCTCATATGATAAAGAGTTTTTTTTAACCTTGACATTACACATGATTTTCATCATCAACTAATCAATATTTTGACATAAAATAGGTACACACATAGATAAGAACTTTCATGCATAACAAATTAATAATACTTTTTTTTCTCTGGTCAATTTGGCCTACTTCTTGTGTCATAAAAAGCCAATTTTGTTATAATAGTTAAAAAAAGGTGTAAGTTTCAAATTTCAAAAAATTATGACACACATTATAGTTAATATTTTGTCATAAAATTAATTTTGATGGATCGAACGAACAATAGAAATGTTCAATAAGATTCAAATGGTATGGATGAAAATTACATTTTTAAACTATAAAGAATAAAGTTTTTTTTTTTTTTTTTAAATGATGTTAGTGGGCTATCTAGAAAGAGGGTAAAATGTATCCATCCCCTAACAATTTCCTAGCAATCTCCCGATACAAATTACATGGATATCATTTTATATGTAATAATTTAAATACCATATGTTATATATTTCCCATTTTGTACCTTCGTTGATTTATTTATACTCTTGCATTTATAGAGTAATAATGTGAGTATAATTTTATTAATTCCACGTCGTAAAATTGTTTTACTTTTTTTGCACTTTAAGTTAATCATTATTTGTTGTTTATTTTATTTTATTTTATCCATTTGGTCAAATGTCTTCGTCTTTGATTTTTAAGATATTAAAATGGCGTTCAAGTAGACCATTGACAATTCTGTTCCACCATTTTTTTTGTGCTCCATAATTTCAAGATAACGTAATGTGGTTTATAATTTTTTTATAAAAAAATTATTTTACAAGCTAAATATCTAATTTTGTCCATGATGTTTACACTTTTTTTTTCTCAATCATTTTTAGTACACAAAGTCTCGCAAACTTTGAGTGTAGTAGCAAATTAGAAGACAATGAAAAAAAATTGATTTGAATTCAGTAAATTCATGTTGTTTATTTAAGACAATTTTATTCCTACAATGGTGTTAAACGTGTCGTGAATAATTATCTCTCGAGATAGGATGAATTACTAACATGTGAATTGATCATTTCAACCACAAAACTCAACTCAATGAACACTACAACATGTGAATAATTGTATAGAAAAGAGAAAATTAGAATTGGGCATTGGAGGTTGTCATCGTTGAAATTGCTCGCTAAAGTTGTTATGAAATTGATAATCAAATAAAGCGAGTAAAGTAAATAGTAGAGAAATCGACACAGAGATTTGTGTGATTCACTAATAGTATATTAGCTACATCTAAGGGCAGAGTAAGAGATTAATTTTATTGTTAGAGATAAATATTGGATAATATGGATTCAAAGGCACCAATAGAGTTAGAAAATTTATATATAGGGCACCTCTCTAAACACTAGGGCCAAAATCCTAAACATAAACACGAATACATAAATTTGGTTTTAAGGCATTCCAACAAAAAGTATGTTGTTAGCGTTGATTTGTCGTTAGAGTGAGGCGGCAGGTAATCGTCAATGGTGGTTGTTTCCAGATGTTGTTGGTAATTTTGGACCAAGGGGTAAAATTGTTCTAAGAATTTTTCGTGCACTAAATTAGTCCAAGAAGGAAAACTAGGGCAAAAAACGACACATAGGGCCCAAAAGGAGGTCGAAGGAAATAGGGAGAAATGGGTCGAAGCCCATTCCAAGTTGTCGAGGCCTAGTTTGGCAAACTCTCTCGAGAATTATCTCATCTGCATTGTCTGGTCCAATGAACTCCGAGAAACCTCATAAATAAATTCCAAGACTTACCCTAAGAGGATTAGGGCATAGACCTTTTAAATACACCATATAGACTCTTTGAGAGGTAAGGAAATTATTTGAGTTCGTTGACTGATTTAAGCATAGGAGTGACGAGACATCGCCACACAAGTGTGCAAGCACACTCTTTTGTCAAGATTCTCGCTCTCTCCATATAAACAAATTTACCATTGTTGCCTAGTCCAAATTTCGACATCAACACTAGAATTGATTGCCAGAAAGTAGAGTCATTAAAAATATTAAAGAAAAAAGTATACTTATTTCAACCAAGTTAAATCAACTCAAGTTAGTAGGCCAAACACATGCGCCATGCTAAAAACAAAGAGACCAAACTCGTAATTTTTCGGTAAAAGACACTCTTTTTACACAATAGTACCATGTCGTTCACGCTTGTATTATCACTGTCGAGTGTGTGGGCAACACAAGTATCAAAAAATAAAAAAATTTAAATAAAAAATTAATTTTTTTTTTTTTTTAAAAAATGTCCTAGCCCATCCACGTGAGGCAGTAAGTACGTATAGGGTGGTCCTATTCTATCTTATTTAATTCCAAAATTATCCTTCATTGTTTACCCTTTATCCTCCATTGCATGCACACACTTCAATAAAATAAATAAACAAATATTAGTTAGGTTTTTATTAGTACAAATAAATATTGGTGGTTGTACTTTATTTGCCATGAATACAATAATTTATTCAACATGATATGGTGATTATTAAGATATTAAAATCAGTAATTATTAAATTATATCCTACCACACTTATAAGGGGAAATGATGACTTTTTAATTATACACGGAACCACTTAATTACATTATTTTAAAATTATTCCTTTAACCTTTTACCTTTTGGTAAGTTTTAGAATAATAGCTAATTTAGTATTTTATTATAAACTATTAGGAGTACTGAATCGGCTATTAGAGTGAGTAGTTATTATAGTTGGTGGGTTATAGTTGTCAGTAAGTTATAATAGTATGCGTTTGAGGTGTAAACTATTTAGCATGAGTCATGATAATATGTATTTAGGATGCATACTATTTTATTATGAGTAGAAAATAGTAAACACTATAATAATGATGGATTTGAAATAACAATACTATAGTTAATTATATGTTACAATAGTTGGAAACACCAACTATTATAATTGGAGTCCTAAACATGAGTGCCCTATAATAGTCCTGTAACGATCCAGGCCAAGAATTCGGACCAGGATTCTTGAATGCTTCTAAAAGTTTTCAATTCTTTTAAACATTTCTTAATCATACTTTCATGTCCTCAGGATCCCTCTCTTTCAGATGGGATTTCAGTTCATTCATGTCTCATTCCTAAACTTGGGGCGTTACATGCCCACCAACTTCCGTTCGAGCATGCTTTGCCTCACTTACATACATCCTAGGAAAATTCGCAGGAGGTCACCCAACATAGGAGTGTTCCAAGTTTAGCACGCTTAACTTTTGAGTTCTTATGGTTGAGCCACAAAAAATGAAGGTGCACTTTGTTGGTTTAGGTAGTAACTTTCAATTTTTTTAAGTCTTTCTTAACCATACTTTTATGTCGTCAGGATATCTCTCATTCATATGCGATTTCAATTTATTCATGTTTCCTTCCTAAACTCGGAGCGTTACAAGTCCACTCCACTCATTTGAATATGAAGCCTAAACAACCCCTTATAATTAAAAGAAAATAGTGTCGCTATCGTTATAATTGTAGAACTAGAAATAATGATAATAATTCAAACTTATAGCACATAGAGAGGTAATAGTATTAGTTGTAGAATTTACAAGAACAATATTCATATATCATACAATTAATGGGAGAATGGTAGTTTGGGAAATAAGATTTTATGAACCTTTTGCAAATAGGGATGACAAAATTTTCCACAGGTCCCCGACCCTAACTGGGCAAGGAATCCCCAGTTTGACCGGGTATGAGGTCAAACCAGGAATTTTAATCGGGTCCTCGGTCGGGGACGAGGAGGGGATCCCTGCCCCCACCCCGAATTTTTTTAATTGTTTATATATATATATAACTCAAACTTTTTAATTTATACATAATATATATATAATTATTATTATTATTATTATTATTATATATAAACTACTAAAGCAGTAGCTAAAACTACTGTTTTAGTTAAATTTTTTCTAATTTTAATTTTTAAATATAATAAATTAAATTGTTTTATTAAATTTATAATAAAAAGTATTAAATACTAACTTCTTGCTTAAAATGTTTCTATTTTCAGTATAAATTCTAAATTCTAATTAATTTTAAATAATAAAAAGAAAAAAAGAAAAAAAAAATTCATAAACGGTGATTTTTTTCCGCGGGGATTCCTCGACCCCGACTCTGACTTTCTAAAATGAAGGATGGGACGGGGACGGAGATTAAAAATCTCTACGATGACGAAGACGAGGAGTACATCCCGGCCCTGCCCCACCCCGCTCCATTACCATCCCTATTTGCAAAGGGCTCTAGGCTGGAAGTTTATGGGACGGAGCAATGACAATCATTAAAATAAATTTTAAAAAGATATTTAATATTTAATTAATCCCACCAAAATATAGAAAAATGGAGATACCAAATATACCTTTTTTAAGGAGAATGTATTCTTATTAGTTATTTAATTGTCATTAAAGTAGTGGGAGATGATAAGAAGAAGAGGCGTGAAGGGATAAACTAAGGTTTATGGTGATTGGGCCACGTGTCCAAATGGGAATGACTCTGAAAAAATTAGAAAGAAAAAAATTGTTTTAAACCTAAAAGTGCCTTTTCACTTTTACAGGTAAAGTATGTCCAAACACAGCCACCTTGCTTTCAGTTTTGTGGTACAATTGTCTTTTCCTTTTATTGTTTAATATTTAAATTATAATTTAATTACTTAGAGTTGAAAATTTTCTGATTATTGTAGTTTATCATAAGTTTTAAACCTAAACGTGGACGGAAATATCTGTGTATTAATTTTATAGAAATGTCGAAAAAAATATCGATAAAATTTCTATAATATTTGTAATTATTGATTCAACTCTCATGTTGATATTCAACTCATGAAAATGTAGGAATATTGATGAAAATACTGACGTGTAGACAAAAATTTAATCCTATAAATTTATGTTTGAGATATACAAATAAAAAAAACATGAGTTTGTCTAACCAGTTGTATTTCTCATCGCTTTAAGTCCTAAAGTTTGTATTAATTTAAATTCTCCAGTTTTCTTTGCAGATGTCTAAATCATCCATTATATTATGTTTAGATAAATATCGACCGAGACTTATAATTTTATTAATTGAACATCTAGACTTTCTTAAATAAATCAATTTAAACTCCCAATTAAGATTTCTTTCGAAAGTTGTTCATGTATCAATTATAAATCGTCCTATTAGTTAATTTGACATTTCAAGAAGTCTATAAAAATTAATGCATTAACGACTTTTAAATATAATTCTAATAAATTACATAAACTGATTTACTTATGATAGGCTAAGAAGTTTGATTTAAACAATTATAAATCTCACACCATATTTTTCAAACGTAATCTAAAAGATAGTGTAAATCAATATACTTACAAAAATTGATGGTTTAAACTGATACAATTATTAGTTTGAGATCTTAATTAATACAATCCCAACGTTTTTTTATTATTATAAATTGATATTTTTTCTAAAATAAATTAAGAAAAAAAGGAATAGTGAAAATTTGAGAAAATATCCAAAGAAGAACGGCAAGGTCAACGTGTATGAGAGGGAAAAGATAGGGTGAGGGAGACGGATTTGACAAAACGTGGAGCAGAGTATGGGTAATATGGGATGGGATCGGCCCAATGGGCCCACCTCACCTGCCGACTTTTCTCTCTCCTCTTCTATTTCTGGTTGTCGGTGCTATTTATTATGACAAGGCCCATATGAGCCCAATCTTTAAGAACGAAAGGCCCATTTAGTAATGGGCTTTCATTCCATTGGGCCGATGGCGGCCCAAGTTAGCTTACAAAAAGGAGAAAAATATGACAGCTGTGGGATTTGAACCCACGCCCTTTCGGACCAGAGCCTAAATCTGGCGCCTTAGACCACTCGGCCAAACTGTCTTGTTGAAACTCAGGACTCTTAAGTTTATTTAGTTTGATTTCAATAATTTGAGTAAATTGCAAAAACTACCCTAAAGTATGGTGATAGTTGCAATTATACCCTCAAATTTATAAAATTGTTAAAATTAGATCCTCAATATTAAAAAAATTGTAGAAATTGTAACAATTGTATAAGTTCAAGTGTTATTTTTTTTATTACTTGGGGGTCCAATTTCTACCATTAATGTATGTTTGAAGGCTCAAATTTTATAATTGAAAGTTTGAGGATGCAATTGCAAGTTTGCAACTATTTCAGGTGTAGTTTTTGTAATTTATCCTAATAACAAAAATATGGTAACAATCACATTGGTAGATTGTTGATTCAATGTCGTCAATGAATTATATTTATATTATCTCAATTTGTTTTTTTGTTTGAATTATTTGACTTTGCTTAATTTAATTAATATCAGATGGTATGATACTTAAAGAGAGAAAAAAAGGAGGAAAATTCAATATTATTTTCTTCATGATTAAGTTTTATAATTCAAATTGAGTGAAATTTTGACAGCTATAAAGCATATGTATGACTAGCTACTTTCCCAAACCATAACCCCACTATTTTAGATGATTGAGGAGGAGAGAGACTCCATTCAATTTATGCCTCAATGATAATGCTACCAACATTTTATTTCATTGGCTATAAGGGGAAACCCAATATTTCAAAAATCAAAATATGAAAGTAAATTTCATCTCTACATTATATAGTAATCTTAAAAAAAAAAAAAAAAAAGGAAAAAAAAGTAACTAATATAAAATTTGATATTTAATCAAGTATTCTTATAGATATTTTCCTAGTTTAGTTGGATTTACACACTTGACTCTTGAGTTTAGAAATGTTTCTTGGCCATATTCATGCATTTTCATTGCTTAGCATGGGACTTTTTAGAAATTAAATCATGTGATTTATAGGTTAGCCTACAAGTACTTTTATTTGTAAATTAACTTTGAAAAGTACTAATTTCATTGATGAAATTAAAGGCATGTTCAAGAGTGATTCAAAATGGGTTAAAATAACTTTTGGCATTTTCAAAATCCCTTTGAAAATTCTTTTAATCAGAATTGCGTTTAAAAGTGTAAAATTAAACATTGAATACATATTTCGAAGTGATTTTGAACCTAACAAAAACGAATTTAACAATTTCAAAATTACGCTCAAATAGATATTTAAAAAAGAAAATCCCTTCCTAAAAAGAAAGCAGAAAGCAAATCATTCACTAAACTCAAGTAAAGGCAGGCTATTTAATGATATATGTTGGGGGGGGGGGGGGGGGGGGGGTAAAAACAATGAAAAATAATTGTACAAAATTTTCATTGCAAAAAATCCTCAACAACTGACCATGAGAAGGCTCAAATGCTCTTGAAAGCTGAAAATGAAATGTGGTTAGGAAAAATTTATTGGTAGAGCAAAAGAAGCTTCATTTATATATATAAAAAAATAGGCAATAAAAACAATCCAACAATTTTACAATTTGGTATCCTCTTTATTGTAAAGTCAAAGCTAGCTATGATATCTCTGTACAACATAAAGAAAAGAATAATTTTTGGTTGACAATCAATGTAAAATTTTTCTCTTTTCAAGGAAAAACAAACAGGCCTGAGATTTCAATATCATGCAGGATCGCGGGTACAAAGGTTGTAACCAGAGATAAGTGAACTAAAAGCAAAAGCAACAAAGGCAAGGAACGACATGCTGACCGATGCACTGGCCAACTGTGTGAACTCATCTTTTCCCCAATTCGATTGCCAGTCGTCAACACGCGTTGCGGCCGAGGAAGATGATGATATGAGAAGATATGCCAATACCTGCCAATACAATCAATATAACAAGGATTGCATCATTAGTTGATGTAGAACTGAAGCAAGCAGAGTAGCAAACAATCTTGGGATATCAAAAAAATTCTCGTTGAGACTCGAAGGGTGAAGACTTGATTTTAAACACTTAAAAAGTCAATCCAAATATGCCCCTAGATATTTGAGGAACACAAACTACACTCGCGCAATGACACAGTCAATCGTTAAAAGAGACAAGTGGTCAGCTGATATACAATCAAGTTCGTCCCCACTTGAATGATTGTTTCAAATTGAGTAAAGCTTAGTCAAGTTATGAAGCAGAAAAAGGTTTCTCAATGCAATTCAGCAAGTTTCTTCTAGCCTAAGTATGCTATTCATCAGGTAACAGCGTAATAGTACTGTGCTAAGCAATCCTATCAGTTTGACCATAGAAACACATTCATTATAGCAGACCAGCAGTGAAAGCATGTATCAAACGATATTCATTTAGATCTGCATATTTGCAGAACAAACCTGATCCATGAAGAAGTCAAAATAACATCGAAATTGATGACGTATCATATGGTTCTTCTTGATTAGAGTAAAGACAAGATCAAATGCTTGAAATGCCGCATACACGAATGCAATTATATTCACAGTGAGGCAGTACCTGTTGACAATTGAACTTGATTAGATAATATAAGACAGGAAAACACATATAGAAATCTAGAAAATTGCATAAAGAGACAGTTTCAAATGATTTGAACTAAATGAATATGAAATATATCCTTTAAGTACGGCTTTCACGTTATAGCATGAAAAATTGATGTATTCTTGCAATACAAGGGAAGCTAAGAATAATGCCACACATGATTGGTCACAAAAAGGCATGGGAAATTAAGAAACAACCCTGATAGTGAGATTGCTTCCACCACAATCCTTCACTCACAGTACACACACTTGAAATTATACCAAAAACCAATATGGGAATTGAGAACAAAAGACTTGTAACTTAAAGCAGCAAACGACTCGGGGAAGGACATATAAAAGTTGTTATGTCAGAGACTTGGAACATGTCCTTAAAAGTTGTGGGTCAGACTGAATTAAATAGTGTAGCGAAAGGATTCATTTGGACTGTGTATATCATTGAGAACTTGACAATCAATAGGTTGGAACGAAGGTGACAGCTCCATTTTTAACATGGCATTCGTCATTGAAAATAAGACGTACCTTGAAATTGAAGACTGCAATTAAAGCACCAAATCATGTGATGACAATGTGGTATACAAGCAACAGAAGGATCTCAAAACCATTAATTATGATAATTGATTCAAGCTCTGATTCTCCTTGGAAGGAAATTTATAGTATCCACTATCCAAAGAATGGATTGGTACGGTAAAAATCTGTGAGATCCCACTGACCACATACTACAAGTTAAAGATTAAGAATGCAAATCTAGTTGACGCCAATTGAACAGTGAACTAAAATAGTTAGGTCTGGACAGATGAAACCGAAGGAATTGAACAAACGACACGTTTCGTCAATTCAGGAAGAAGATAACAAAATGAAAATGTATAAATTTCACAACAGCCAAAAGGAACTCCAATTCACTTCATTCTATAGTTTAATAGAACTTAGATAGTAAACAGAAGTCAAGAATCATAAGAAGAAGAAGAAGAAAAACCTGTATTCCTTGTAACGATCAAAGGAGTCGCCACTCCAACCCTGAGTTTTATCAGACGCCATAACCGAAAAAGAAATCAAGCAAACCGCCACTTCACACACTCTAAAACCTAAAGCCGCCTTCGTCAACGCATCATCCTTTGACCTCCTCGACATCGGCGCCATTTGCTTCAACGGCGATCTTGCAACTCCATCCGCACCACCGGCCTCCTCGCCTCCACCAGCAGCCGGCCCTACTTTAGTAACCGACTGCGGCACTTCCTCCTTCATTGCTCGATTAAACATAACCTTAGACGAAGTCGACCTATCTCCAGTAAAGTTCACGTGCTCCGGCGGCTTCCGAGCGCCGGCGTAAGGAGACGGAAGGGGAGAGAACTGAGTACCCTTATCAACAACATCAACAACAACAATCGCCTTGGAGTTATCCGGCAGCTTCTCAGGGGAGGTATCGGGAGAGGCATAAGGAGGGGTCTCCGGTGGGTCACCGGCGTCTGATCGGAGCGGAGAATGGAAACGCAGCGGTGAGTGAGGAGATTCCATATGACTGTGAAGCGATGACTCGGAATTTCTTGACGACGATTTCCTCATGGACGACGAGTCGTTCGATCTTTGAGCTTTCAATTTAGCTTCAATCATTTTTGGTTAGAAATTTGAGGGATTTTATTGAAATTATTTCCGGAAAAAAAAAGGAAAAGGAAAAAGGAAAAGGCTGTTTGGGAAGTCGGAAAAAAAGAAAGGGAAAGCGGAGGACTTTAGTGGGACTCGTCTCTAAGTTTGCGTTTGTAAATTTGAAGCCACGTGGCATCGTTTGATTAATGGGATTAAAGTCGGAGGAGAATATATTCCAGTGCGGTACAGTGTACACAATTTTGAAGAAGGTGAAGTAATCTTACGTTCAGAACGGGAATAATCACAAGGACTCTGATTACACGTAAGGTTTTGTGTGACGTGGAAGAATGTAATTTGTTGAGAAAGGTTTGGGAACAGTGGATTTACCGTATTTTAGTGCCTCTCCGACAAAGTAAAGTGAGCTGCCAAGCCTACGATTCCGTTTATTTATTTATTTATTTTAATTTCTAATCTTTCGTCAGATTGAATGTGGCGCTCTTACTCCCCTCTTTACGACGTCGTTTTCGTAATGAATTTGAGTTTTCCCGATGATGGCCATGGGAGAAATAAATTGGAAAATTTTCTAATACTACTACTTTTTTTTTTTTTTAAGTATTTTTTTAATACAAAAAATACTACTTAAATCATATATATATATATATTATGAATATTACATTATTATAGTACTCCCTAAAAAAAGAATAATATAAAATTTTAAATTAAATTTAGGTTTAAATATTATTTTTATTCCTAATTTGTTTAACTCTAGTCTATATATTTTCAATTGGACTGTCCAATTTAGTCTCTATAATTTTAATTGATATTAAATTTAGTCCATAATGCTAGTTTATTGTTTATTTTTTAGACAAAATTTTTAGTACAACTATAGGAGAGTTTTTTGATATATATTAGCATTTTTACTATAAATTTTGTAAATATATTCACATATTGTATTTTCTCGAGTTGAAATTATTATTATTATTTAACCTATTTTCAGTAAAAATTAACTTTTAGGATTGAATTTAAGAATGATGGAAAGTATAAAAACTTTGAACAAATTTCGAAGTATAAGGATTAAAATGATATTCACAATAAACCACATATAATTTCTTTTTGTCATTTGTGAGTATCAATAAATTTACGTGCACCACAACAAATCTTCGTAGACAATTATCCAACCCTACAATCTTTAGTCGTCAAGAAACCTGAGGAATTTCAACATCATAAGGAATTTCAATATCTTAAGGGGGTAGTTGAAGTTTGAATTTAAAAATGGAAAAAAAAACACATAGATTGAGAAGAACATAACAGAAAAGAACAAAGGAGTGATAATACTTTAGAGAATATTTGCATGGCTTTGCTTGCAAAAGGAATTTGATAATTATAAAATTGTAAAGTTTGTTTAGCATAGCAATAATGAAGACTAGAGATCATCAATGGTTGACCGTACTTCACAATAGATGCATTTTGAGTTACACTTCTCTTTATGCATCTCACCAAATTGTCCAATCATAATTTGTCACATAACAAATCAGCTTTACTTTTTTCTTTTGATGAAAGTATGATACATAAAGATGGGTGCCTCGAGTATTACTCAATGTTTAAATCCACATCCAACTATTATTATGAGCCAAACCACATTGAATAACTTCTGCAAACCAACAAAGTACAGTTCAAAATATAGTTTGATAGAATAGCACATAATAATGGAAGGCTATCTTTTTCTTTTGGAGGCCTCATTTTCAGCTATAAAAAGTATATATCATTCATTTCTTCAAGAAAAGCAAAGAAAGATTCCAATTTGAAACACCAACTTTATGATCACTTCTTGCTCCTTTTTATTTGCTTCTCCATGGCATCAAAACTTGAAAGTAATTCATGAAGTAGACACTGCACAAAGACTCCTTAATCCATAATTATATAAAGACATCATTTTGTAATGTTATGTAGTGGACCTTACTTACTTACCCACTTCCTTTACACAAAAGAATATACTTAAAAACAGCCAAGAAAAGCATCCTCTCTCTCTCTCTCTCTTTCTTCTTGACAGTAAGCACTTCTTTCTGATCAACAAAAAGGAACCACTAGCAATAACTTTTCTGCTTTAAGGCTACTGTTTTCTTTTCATTCCCAATCAACATTAACCTTTTCTGTATAATTAGCAGCCCCCCTTTGTATTTTAGCAATGAATTCAAAAGCTTCCCAAGACAAAAGTTGAGTGCTTTTGTTAATAATATAACATAAAAAGGTATTCCATCAAGAAGCAACACAAACAGCTATTGTTTCAAAGCTTCATTGAATATTCAGGTTAGGTGGTACTATAAAAGGTCATGGTCTATATTTCACATATTATTGACTATATGTCAAATATTTTCACAGAAACTCTTCCAGAATCACACCATTATATGTTGAATCATCAAAATTTGATATATACCTCAGGGGAAAAGGGAGTAGAATATAAACTGAACATTATTCAAGACCAAAATTTTGCCTGAAAGAAGAAATGTAGTGGGAAATACGTAGCTGGAAGAGTCTTCTTCGCTCGAACCGTTCGTTACAGAGACTAGAACTTTCTTCCTGTTGTGAAGCCAGGCACTGCCATTCATCAGATTCAAAAAGGAAACTGAACCAAATTGGGAGGCAGGAATCGAGCGCATATCATTCGGGTAACTTCAAGCGGTTGAAGAGTACAAGGAAACTATGCTCGGGAGCTACATAGAGAAACCCGAGATCTGCACCTTTGACGTATGGCCCAATACCCTGCAGAATTGGAGATGAAATCAAATGTAATGATGCAAATACAAGTAGATTGGTTCTTATTCTTGGTGAAGTTCTTTTTATTTGACTTACCCTGCCATTTAGTTGGAGAAGTTCTCCATCAACCCATTGTGGATTTCGGATCCCAAATTCAGCTCTTCTTCCTTGACCTTTATAACTTGCAACCTGAATACACAAGATTTAAGCTGGGCTGAACATAACATTTCAAACAAAATAAGCGTGTGGATAAAAACCTCTTAACAAGTTTTATTTAAGAAGTCACACACTGCAAACTGGAAAGCATACGCTAGCAACCACTAAAAGTTGAAAGGACATATGGTAAATACCACTCCCAGTTCATCTGGATACATTCCACGGTTGGCAGTGCGGTTTCCTCTCCCAATTTTAGCCCGAAAAGTGACCTAAATTTATAAAAACATCAGGTCTAGAACACCAGAACGATTCAAGACATGCAAACAGACAACTTGTAACCGGTAAGATCATAACAATATAAGAATTAAATTTCGACCTGGCCAGCAGGAAGATTTAGATCACCAGTCAGCTTTACTGCCTCTACATACTCAAAGAACTCCACATCGGAAGTTTCGTCCTTGTTATCCAAATCATTCCAATGTCCAAATTTTCGTCTCAACTGCACCACCTCAGTACCATACGGGCCGAATGCACCAACATAGAGACCTACTCCACAACACGTGCTATCACCATCTAAACATGTGGGTGCAACTAATGTTAAAACAAAAACAATCGACTTACCATCAAATGGATCAAGGTCTCCTCTCGATGTAGTAATCCGGTTGAAAGTAGTATACTCAGATAGTTTACTCCGCTTCTGTGCTTGACTGACTGCCAGTTTGACTATCTCACGAACATTCCTTGAAATCTAGAATGAAGTGGTTCAGTGATTTTACAATAAAAAGGAAATTATAATAGATAGAAGCCACAGGCCATGGTGGAGGACATTGAGAAGCTTGTCTTGTCCATAGTGACCTTAATAGAAAACCCTAAATTAAGTAGTACAAACCATATACCCAATAAGGCAATCAATTCAAAACTCCCCTCCTACTGTACAGGACGGTTAAAGCTATGAAATACCACATACAATTCAATTACAAATCTCATTATCATCTACGCTAACTCTAAACTTTTATGTCAGTCTGATTAATCAATCTATGTAACTTATTTTGCTTCCTATAAAAGGGGGGGAAAAGACAATTTCTCAATCCACGCCATTGGATATCAAGCTCACCTTTGGAGAAACCTTATCAACACCCCAAAATTCTTTGGCGACATCAGCTGGCATAAGCTCGGATACACCTTGGGCTGCCAAAGCTGCCACTTTGACCTTCGAGACTTTATTTTCTGCAGCATCAAGATCTAGGCCTCTCCCAGGAATATGGAGCACAAAGGAATCTCTATCCATATCCTGAATATAAGCTGGATGGCGTACAAACTCCTCCTTTGTAGGAGTCTCTTCACTGTTATGTACAACCCCACCAATATAAAGCTTCATATCTAAATCTTTTTCATCGTCACTAGCATCGCTATTCTCACCTAATGAAACTGCCTCAGGCTGAATCTCATCTAACTTATCCATTTCATCATCAGAATTCCCACCAGTCCCTGTCTTCTCACTATCTTCTTGCATCAATTGCTTGACAGAGTTAGCATTCTCAATGACTTCCTCGGGAACATTGATATTCATTACTTTAACTTTCAATCCCGGAATTTTATCTTTCAAAAAATTTATCACCCCCTTTATTCCCTCCTCAGTAGCTCCTTCCATAGTAACACCCTTTTCCTCACTTTGCTCCTTCGTGGCCTCATTCTCTGGAATGTCTACAGCAGCTTGATTCTTGACTCCAGATGTGGAGGGGCTACTTGAAGGCTCTGATGGTGGACTTGTTGAGATTTTTGAATTTCTTTTGGATCGTTGCAAGTACACTACCTGCAACATATGAGAATTGAAATAACCTCTGATTAACTTTTAATGTCAAATTGAAATAACCTACTTAAGAAAAATTAAACATATATGTATTCTTTTGTTGGCCCACGTACCAAATAAAAGAAAATTTGGCCTGGGTTTCTCATGATGCAATAAAGCCAAAGATATTGGATAAGAGATAGAGAATAAGCATTAAATTATGGGTTAAACATAATTTAACTCCTTAGCAAACTGAAAACCCTTGAGTTCCAATTCTAAAAGCAAAACCTTAGTGCAAGATATTTACGTTCTATTCATTTGAGCTCTGAAGCCAAGTAGGCAGCAAGAATCTCAAATGTGAAAGAGAACATGAGAAGACTTAGATGACAGATATAAAATCAATAATGAGAAGACTCATATGATAGATATAAAATCAATATGGTCACAGAAAATGGGTAATTTTTCAAGTGAAGATTCAGTATAGCACCTGCATGACATATCTCTCTTCATCATCTTTGACAATAAAAATCTCAAACAGTGGAGTTCCTGGCGATGCAGTAACCAACTGTCTGTGATAGACAATAATTATGAGTGAGTTTCCTAAATAACAATGGTGTCTGCTTTCACAAATGAGACAGAGATCTTACCTTGGACTGTAACCCCTCCCAATAAATCTACCAACTCCAGGAGTTATACGTATTAATCTGCCAAAGGGATCATCTGAATCTTGAGAGTACCCCACCCACCATCCCACCTGTTCAAAAATGGTTCAGAAAATGTCAACAAAATTTCATTAAAAAGTAGACCGATTTGATTTCAGTAAATATCATGCTCTTGTCTCCCGTTGTTTCGAAAAAAGCTAGTAAGGACATGGTGATATTTCATATAGAAAGCATATCAGATGGTGAGAAGAAACATCAAATGTTTATTTAAGAAGGCCCTGAGAGACGGTCAACTGGCTCAACTTCCCATGTTTTTCACCTGATAAGTAGATAACTAAGAACCACTTCTGTTTCGTTGTTCATTAGAAACTGGCAGTAACTACTGGCAACAAACTTAGGAAGATAGGCGAGAAAAAGTATCCTGATTCAGAATATAAAGATAACAGTGATCAAGAAAAAAGGCCATGTTTGGAATAGCTTTCTAAGTGCTTAAAAAAGTGTTTTTAAGCACTTCAAAAGTCATTCCAAATAGGCCCCCAAATGTTTTTGAGTAGAATCCTGCAAGATTACCAATCCACTTCCTGTGCATTTACACAACACTGAAGCATCTTGGTATCGCTCCTCCTCTATTGCACTCTGCAAATGCATAGAAAAATTACACTAAGAGGTGACCATAAAGTTGACATTGACAATCTTGGTAAGTAATATTAATCTTGTTTTGACCTTCAACTGGTACATAATTTCAGCAACACTGTCCTTTTGTGTAGTTTCAACAATAGCCAGTTTCAATTTTGCAGCTTCTTCAAAGTCTTCTTTCTCAACGGCCTCTTCAAGTTGAAACTGTGAAAAACCGGCTAGAACTCATGAGCGAATAACAAGTAAAACACCAGCTAAATTAACAAAGGAGTAGGATTCAACATAACACCAACAAAAACACTTACAAAAGAAATGTAATAAAAAGTAAGGAAGTACATACGCAGAGACTAATTGTTTAATCTATTACTCACAAACATGTTTGTTCAAATTACCCAGTTGAGTTGTGTTTGAGAATTGAAATATGGAAAAAGCAAAACGGCTGAAAAGACAACTGAAAAAGAAGATAAAATCCAACTATTACATTAGAGAATGAACACAAAATTCCATTCCATGACCCTAATCTTTCATTAACTCAACTCTAATCATCAACCAAGCAACGAATGAAACCCCACTTGATAAAATCCACAATCATCCCAATCTCTCATGTACAAAAACAAATGATGACAGAAAGAACCGCACCTTGAGAACAGAGGCAAAGCTTTCAGCCTGTTCCATTTCAGAGAAATACCGGTTCCACCTAACCCAATCCCATTCCAAAGATGAAGAAGAAGAAGAAGAAGAAGAAGAAGACGAAGCGTTACTATTACTGTCGCTAGTACTGCTGCCATTACCACTGCAACGACAAAACAAGGCAGAACTTCTAGGATTTCTAATGGAAGTAATAGAAAGCTTAGGCTGATTGTGAATAGCACAACCCCAACTCATAATCAGCCTCGAATCATTAGATTTCTTGGGGGATAAATCGAAGCAACAAAAGGGAGTGAATTGGAGCATGGGTATTGCTTGTCCAGCAACCCACGAGGTGTTAGCAACACCCATCTGGCAGATTTCACCGTTCTTCACCTCTCTTGATCGTCCCTTCTTCTTCTTGTGTCTTCTTGTTCTTCTTGTGGGTGGGTTGGCGTTAGATTTTGAGAATTTCTTGTTTAGGTGTGAGAGGGAAAGAAGGGAAAGAAGTTTGTGATTGATGAAAGGATAGAATCCTTCCTGCGTCGGATAACTTTTAAGCCTATTTTTCAATAATAAGGCCCATCAGATTTGTAGGTTTCCTTCATTATTAATTGCTCCCCATGATGTTCAAAAAAAATAAAAAAAAAAATAAAAAAAAAATAATTGCTCCCCATGAACAAAAACAGCTCTTATGCTACCACATCGAACCCAAAAGAAAATAAATTTTTAAATACATAAATTGTTCTTTTATGCTTTCTAATCTTTTTTTTTTCTTATTTCAACTTTTTTTTTATTTGATTCTAGTCTTACACTTGAAAATTGTCAAGAGAAGCTTATCGATCTTATGTAAAATTAAATAAAAATATATACTTTTTTTCGAATTGTAGCTGATATTTTTTTATATATTTGTTGAGTGGACTCTTGTTTTTTTATATCTGTGAATATTAGGTCAGTTTACGCCCATTCGTAGGATATTAAATCTTAGGTAAGTGGTCACGGTAGCTGATTATTTATTTATTTATTTATTGAGTGGACTCTTGTTTCGAACTAGGTAAATTTTGAGAATATTGGATAGTGTAGATTTTACACTTTGTTTTTGTTTTGTTTTTCCTTTATTAGAGAGAAGACAGAAATGAATGAAATTGGTGGAGGAATTGTTTGCTCTAATACCAATATAAAATAAAGGGAATTGAATATTCAGTCTCAATTCATTGATAATTTCAATTGAATATGATAACCCATTTATAGTATGGCACTCATAAGATTGTATAATAATTTTTTCTAAAGAATAGGAAATTATACAACATGTACACCTTTACAAAAGATAGAGTGAATTTACCGAATCTAAATAAATTTATAATAAATCTAATAAAAAGGAGCAATAAAACAAACTAGTCTAGACATATCTTAATTGAATAAAGAAAAAAAAATTCAACGAAGCAAATAATAATACCCTAAATATCTTTAAAGTGTCACACCGATTGATTTTATTGATTTTGATGAATTTAATTAAATATAGATAATTTATAATACATTTTAAAAAGTTATCCCAATATCTAATGATCAAAATATTCATAACAAACAAATAGATCTTAAAGATCAGTTTCTTATCATTTACTCTGAAGTATTCACTTGGTATTTTGACTTGTATGGTTGAAAATAGTGATATTTGAGTTTCTTGAATAGTTATAATGAACGAAATAACTATGAAGATAACAAACTTTTAAAATTATTTTACAAATATAATGTTTGATTGTATAAAACACTATATATACATATTGTTTATTGAATTGAACATATTTGCAGTTAAAATAAGTATTCTTTTTTTTTTTTTTGCATAAAAATCAACGACAAAGTATGTGAATGATTTAAAACATTAATTACCCAAAACATATCACGTTGAATCATTGAAGTATAAACACACACCAGTATAAATATTATCAAAATTATCAAGGATATGTTCTAGGTATTATTTTTTAAGAAAGATTGTAACATTTTATAATTTCATCCTATTATTATTTGGATAAGTTATTTCTATAATTGTTACCACATAAATAAATAAATAAATAAATAAATAAATAAAAAGTCTGCCAAATATTGGTGACATCTTTTTTTTCCCCCTTTTTGTCCATACTACCTGATTGGTTCTTTAGTCACGTGTCTCATTAATAGCTAAAAAGGGGTTGAAAAAAATACCCATTTTTTTTATCCTTTAAATGCACAAGTATCCTGCACTGTCTCAACTCTCAACTTAGAGCTTATCATTAATAAAACTCGTGGAATATTTCTCAAAAAGGGAAAAAAGAAACTTTCAGAAATTTCAAATTTAAAATTGAAAAAAAAAAATCATTAAAATAGGTTGTTTAAGAATCCGATGAATCCAAAAACAGATTTTAAAAACAAATATACAATGATATTCAATACCAGAAATAGAATTCGTATTATATACTAAACAAGCTGCAAAATTAATTGAGTTTAAATAATATGATTCTCCAAACTTTATGATTAAAACCAAAATTTTTATCATTTAATTTCCTATTAACAATTTAATAAAATTCAAATCTATTTTTAAAATCCACACTTATTTAAATCAATTATTAATAATTTAATAATATTTTATTAAGGGTCTACGTTGAAAGAATGGGTTATCACCCACTAATAATCTACTTGAATTTGATGAATAATGAGTTGGATGTTTTAAGTAAAGTTTCTATCTTGAAAAATACTTAGATGTAGTCTTGTCATCTTCATGTAGCCCACTTAAAAATATGTCATTTGACAAAATAAATTTGATTTCTTTAAAAAAAAATAGTTATTATTTTATTATCTTGTGATAAATGATAGGCTACATAGAGGGTACACCAGACATGGCTTTTCATCATGTCATTTGCTCTTGGGCTCATTTTCTAGGAAAAAGGGACTTCTCCCGCCTTATTAATTTGTGGCTTTCAGTCCATGGTGAGTTGGTTCTTCTGATTAATAGATTGTTTGTAAAAATAAAAAAAAAGTTAAGCAAATATGTGGTTCAAAACACTTGTCTATTAAATAAGGTTTAAATACTATTTTAGTCTCTGTACTTTTGGTTTTGGTTCATTTTTGTCCTTATACTTTTAACTTTATTTTATTTTGGTCCCTGTAGTTTCATAATGTTCATTATAATGTTCACTTTGATCCTTATACTTTTAAAAAGTAACCATTTTAATCCCTTCACTTTCATTTTTACTTTATTTTAAGGCATCAAAGTAGTCACATTATGAAAGTTCAATGACCAAAATGAACCAAAGTTAAAAGTTCAATGAACAAAATGGGAGACCAAAATGAATCAAAATTGAAAGTATAGGGACCATAATGAACATTTTAAAATTATAAGGACCAAAATGAACCAAACTAAAAAGTAAAATGATCAAAATAGTATTTAAACCAATGAGTAAAATATGCACCATATTAGTTTTTTTTTAGTAATTTAATAAAAAAAATAGCAAATGCATGGTCGATAAAATAAAATGAAATTATACTTGAGATAACACTTTTAAAAGCCTGTTTTCAAATTATTGAAATGGGTTCTGTTTATGCAAAAATAAGCTGTTAGAATAGGGAAAATTTTAAAATATCGTCATGTAGTTGAAAAAAATTACAAACTCCTTCAAATGATCTTTTTGACAACCAAAAATCAGCAAGCATCTTTACAAATAAGTGGATAAAATATGTTTGGACAACTAAAAGTATAATTTCAAATCGACAGACAAAACCAAAAGTTAAATCAATGAAAAGAAAATGACCACCAAACCTGGAATTGGATAGACATTCTCCAAGGCAATTTATGGTTCATATGGTGGGGCTCCTTGTAGATGTTGTGGCCAAAATTGGAAGGCCATACAAACCAGACCAATCACTTTCTCCAATAACCTAATTCCATGGACAAGATAAAACCAATAATATTAGAAAGAACAAAAGTTTGAACATCTCTACAATTTTTCATCCCTGCTTCATTTTTATTTATTTAATCTTCTCCTCAATTTAGTATAAAGAGTGTTTTATTTTATCTTTTCTAGTACAACAAATGTGGAGTATGGAAATTTGAACTTCCAATCTCGAAAGAAGTACATACCAATTATTGCTATGCTATGCTCACGTTAGCAAGAACATTCGGGTCCTACCTAGTCATAGTTTCCATTGTGAATACATTATGGAACTGTCAACCTAACAAAACTTTGTCTATACACCCCTATATTATTAAATAAATGAACAAAATACTTACATGGAACATATTTTTGCTAAGGACATGTTTGAGAGTGATTTTAAAATGGTTAAAATCATTTTTTCACATATTTAAAATCACTCTAAAATATGTTTCTATAATTTAAAATCAATATTGATGGTATGAAAATAACATTTAAAAGTGTAAAATCAAACATAAATTGATATTCAATTAATAAAAGCATGTTTCACACCGCTTTTGAAGTGATTTTAATATTTTAAAATCACACTCAAACATACTAAATAATAATCTATATAGTAAGAGTTCAATTCAGATATAACTTTTTATAGGGAGGAAAAGGGGAGAAATGGAAGGATGTCAGTCACCACATTCGTTCGTAAAGGCTGCTCCACTCGGTTATTGCCACATTCCTGGTGGAGAATGGAGTGTGCATCGAACCAGAGACATTTTCCAATAATTTATGACCCCACCTGAAGAAGCAAGCACAGACAGACAAATTAACACTAAAATATGTAAATTATCAACTCATTTTTAATAACACCGCCCTTATGTGCCACATGCTTTGTTCACTTCAAGTTAATGGAAGATATTCTTTTATAAAGTTCAGAATATTATTTATTCCTTGAGTTGACGCCGTCTTGTTCCCCCTAGTAAGAACCTGCGTCAACCAGACAATTGGAGTGAGAAACAACGATCAACAATTGGAACAGTTTAAAAGCAACCTGTCAAAATAGAAGATTCTCCAGTGGAATTGCAAGATCTGCTTCTGCAAAAAGCACATGCCCAGTCTTCCTTCACAGGCAGCTGAATAGTCAAGTACTGAGATATAAAATTAATTTCGATGAACAAGATACAGCTAAAAGATGAACAGAGGAAAGATTGAGATTTTCTAGAATGTAAGAAGATTCCTTGGATACAAAAAAACAAATGTTGGAGTTTTACTATTACACAGTTGCCGGGATTTGCAAATGGCAAGATGTGGACACTTATCGTTTAGCTTTTACAGTAGTAGTTAGAAGCAGTCAAAATATAAAGGGAGAAAAGCATCCCCAGCTACCTAGAGTTGTGACGTGGACTGACTCAAAGACATGGGTCTTGCGGGAGACCGTTCTGGTATAGTTTGGTCATGGGCAGACCCATTCTCAGCAGCTTCCAAAGCACTAGCAGACTCTAAATCACTGTGTGCATCAGCGTTTTCTGTGCGAACAGGTCGAAGCAGACCCTGCAATCTCACCAGATAACTTTGGCTGGAAGGTTGAGATCTAATATAACGATTGGCCGTAACAACACTTGCAGATGGCCTATCAGTATCGGAACGAAGATTGGATAGAGCACTGAGATCAAGGTTTGGGAAGACCGAGCAACGACATCTAGGGCATTTCACGTTTAGTCGAAGCCACTCATCAATGCATCCTACATGGAAATTATGAGCACAAGGAAGGCCACGAACCTGCACCAATTTACATTGCCTTTATTTTCAATAATCTACCAACAAAAGGTTCAAACTTTCATATATTTATAAGCATGGGATTTCCACCAACTTCTGTAGCTTGAGCGTGAAATGCAGTAAAATACAAGTTTATTACACCCACAGTTTTCCGAACTTCTTTAATAAATGAAATGGCAAGACAAGAAAAATCAATTACCTCATTCCCTACATGAAACTCTTCTAAGCAGATAGGACATTCACTGCAATCTGTTGGAACAGCCTTTAACCTGAATTTGGGAAGTTCCTCAATAAGTGCTTCCACAGCTTCCCTCTGTCCAAGCATCAACGAAAAGCTTGACCATCAGAGTTCAAAACAAAAGATTCTATCCTAAATTTGGACCCACACGATGGTTCACACAGTAGACAAATTTCTTTGAGATTTAGACAAGATCACTCATGAAAAGTTTAAAGGATGAGAACCTAAGATGTCGAGCCCTCTTCGCAAAAAAATTCAACATACACAATCCTCTTATGTCTTGTCAATGAACTTCCCTCAATTTTTTTAAAAGAATAATTTGTACAACCACCAAGAGAGAGAATAGTAAAAACAGCACAAAACTACTCGCTACCAGAAAACAGGCCTTGGGTAAAGCTCAAGAATATTGATGAAAAAATGTAAATTCTAGCGCTAATAGACTTGCCTGAGCAGGAGTCAAGTAAAGTCCAGGATGGTATGCCGCAGCATCTTGGCCCATTACCCTTGTTTCTTGTCCAGCGGCTTCAAAAGCCCAATCTGGTACACGGATCATGTCAACCAAGACCTACAAATGGAAAAATTGTTGTCACTATCAGTTTCATCACACAAGCAAAATTATAGAGGGAAAAATAAGGATTAAAATACATTTAAATGTTTATTTGATTGCCCAAGAAGTGTATTGTCCCTAAATATGTCATGCTCGGCATATAATACAAGAAAATCAAATTTTCAAATCTTAATTTTAAGAATAGAACCACATACTAAAAAGAACCTAAAGAAAGGAGATATACATATAACATTGGGTGATTTATAGACGCAAGTTTATAGACGCCCGAAACAATGATAAATAATAAGTGGGCAAATTCAAAAGAGTTGCCTGAATAAGAGTGTGTCTACCGCCCTTTGGAATAAAGGCGTACTTCCAATAGGTGATTTATAGACGTCATGGCAAACATAAACCAGAGAAATTGATAATGTAGAATGAAAAGTAATGCACGTCTTTTTAAGTTCCAAAAATCTAAGTTGCCGGAAGATTAATTTCTTACCCCATATTCTGATACAGGGATCCCTTGTTGCGCCCGAAACAAGAGTGCTTGTCTACGAGTTAACCACTACATGGAGTTTCAAAGATAACTACATTAATTTCATGAATAAATACGTAGAAACATTTGAGAATTTTCAATAAGAGTCGTAAAAATATGTAAAAGTTGGACATAAAAACAGCTGTTAGTTGAGCTACAGATTATTAGAGAGTCCAAACATAAGTCATAATGAACTCCAATAAGAATTCTGCATAGTGAGCATAATAGAACCAACCTTTCCCAATGACATGCAAGCAATGCATACGAGTGCGCAGTAGCTAAAAAGCAACCAAATTAGGAATCCCCATTTCTGGCCTTGCTCAGGAAGCTGACACATTTAAACCAATACCTCCATAAATATTCGAAGAAATATGAAAATTCTGGTGGTGGTGATGGAAGTTGAAATAGAAAATGACATACACATTTATGGGCTTCTCTAAACCATAAAGTACCAATGGCAGTCCAAGCCCACAGAAAAGGATATAGCAGAAGTGCAAGGACTGAAAGGACCACAATTCTTCCACAAAATCGAGCATACCTCTGCTGCCACCCAAAGTCCCTATGATACCCAAATTTAGAAGATAAGAAGCTCTCGAATGGCATCAACTACACCAGAAATATTGAAAAATAAAAATAGAGCAGAAAAATGTGATGTCAATTAAGATTAAGAACATCCATTGAGATGATAGATCAAAGCCAAAGTGACTAATTATAAGATCTTAACTTTCACATATTTAAAACAGCAGCGAATCAATATTTTCCATCAAAATATTGGGGGGTTGGGGGGTGGGGGTTGGAATTCAGGGGTAAAAAATTATCAGTTCAAGACCTCTTGATCAAAAGTGACTGACTTATATGGCAAAACGTGTGCAGCATCCCAATTCCCAAATGGAAATAAGGTTTATGGTAATTCTACACAACCATGACTTGAAGCTACATAATTACCATCCCACGATATATAACAAAACTAGCAGACAGAGCAGAATTCTTTAAATCAGCAACAGATGTTTTTTTCTTCACACTTTGGTCACCATGCTTCTGATGATGAGTTCAAAGGTCCACAAATCTTTGCAGTCAGAATCTATCTTTGTTTTTATCTTTACCCCAATAATTAAAATATTTAAGCTCAAACCATACCACCCATAATAAAGGTATTGGAGGAACATTGTTTTCCTTTAATTTATTTTCTGACAATACAATATCTCGATAAAGCTTTTTGCTAAGGGAGAATTAATAAAAGAACTGAAAGATTTTGCTACCCCAAACTGACGTAAAACTAAAAGTTAAAAGCCTTACAAACCCATTCCAGCAGCAAGTCCATTATCTACAAACATCAGCAGGCGAAAAACAAAGACGGTAGTATAATCAACCTGTATAGAAAAACAAAAGCTCGTTATTATTGGGCCCAAAAAATCCACAAGAGAAAACAACAAAATAGCAATAGTATCTCATACTTGTTCGAAGTTAAGTAGAACTTACCACAATCCATATATGCAAGGGATGTACACAAGTATGATACCTCTTCCAATTGATTGAAACTATTACTCTATCGAGCAAAATAGTTAAAGAAAATACACAAATAAAAAACGCTAAGATAAAGACATTGCGCTTGATTTTAAAGCATGTTTAAAGAGAAAATTCACTCAAACTTCAAAGCGTCGCTACACGACGAGTTGAAAAGCAGTCCACGAAAGTAAATGCATCAGTTCACGAGTCATCACTCAACCATTGTAAGAGACTGAAAAGAATCCTATAAAAACAATTCCAAAATTCTCCAAAATACTGAAGGATACACACTAGTCGCGAGCATCGACAAGAAAAACCCGTCATACCTGCAAGAATCAAATACGTCGTCGAAAACCTATCAAGCTAAGTACAAAGTACTTGTTTGGTACTATCATACTAAAACATAAATTCATTGAATTAACGAGCACGGTCTGGAAGACTCACCACTTGAAATCCACACCTCGAGTAGCCATGGATGGGAGAATTCACAAGAACAAGCTAGATGGAGAATCACGAACCGCCATACGACGGTGCAGAAGCCTGATCGAATTTGATGGCAATGAATCGGAAACAACCACAAGAACAAGAGCTGGTTCTCGTAAGATCATGGAGAGAAAAACAGGAGCGAAATTTCGTTGGGAGAAGAAGAGGAAGGAGAAATGTGAGCAGTAGAGCAAAGCAAAGCCGAGAAAGACGGAAACGAGACGGAAGCGGGAAGTGAAAGACTGTTCTAAAAGGAATTTACAAGCCATGGCGCCGTTTCTTCACGGCGTCAATTATCTTACGCATTTACGAAACGTGGCATTATGTTAGCAAGGCAACTGCCCTTTTGGGAGTCCATAAGCCCAATCCCATTTCCCTTTGAGCGGGTCACGAGCATAGCTCATAAGCCCAATGACTCGCTGTACTTTCTGGGATTTTTTACAAAATATAAAATTATTAGGCTTAAATATTATTTTCATTATTAGATTTTTGTTTTAAGTTCATTTTTAGTCCATATATTTTTAATTTTTATTTATTTTAGTGTTTTTATTTTTAAAATATTCATTTTGATCTAAGATAAAAATAAGTCGGTCGTTACATGAGCTATGTTCATATTAGTGTGTATTTAAGAGTTCCAATTGTATATAAATTTATTTCCAAATTTTGTGAATAAGAATCAAAATGACCAACTTTAAAATGAACGTTTCAAAAGTATGTAGGTTAAAATAACAAAATTTAAAAATACATCGACTAAAATGAGTCAAATGCAGAAGAAAAATGATTATTCTTTAAACTAAATTATTGTCTTTAATAAAACATTTAAGTCCCATTTGATAAACCAGTTTTAAATTTTTAATTTTTAAAAATTAAGCCTATAAAATATTAATTCTACCTTTAAATTTGTTACTCTATCATCCACTTCTTATCATTGTTTTCAAAAACCAAGTCAAGATTTGAAAGAAAAAAAAGTTTTTAAAAACTTGTTTTGTTTTTAAAATTTGGCTAAGAACTCAACTTTTTTACTTAAAAAAATGTAAATTGTTGTGAGAAATTGAAAAAAAAATAAGTTTAATTTTCAAAAGTTAAAAACTAAAAACAAAATAGTTACCAAATAGGACGTTACTAATTTTCATTGGTTTACTCACTTGCTCATTGTCAAGTTTTTCAATGATTATTAGAGTCATTTTAGTTAATCTAATAATATACTGTTTGTTCATGTATGTAAAATATATTGTGAATGTATATATCAAATTATTAATACGTTGTTAACATGTAACTATTAACGTTAAAAAAAATGTCAATATTCATTTATTTTAATTCATTGACGAGAAAATGTAATTTGCATCGGATATGTATTCTTTACGTTCATTAGCCTATGCTTAAAGTTGGAAGTTCAAATAAAATGATAACTATTATCTAGATTTATAATTTTCAAATCAAATATAGTATTTATTTTTAAAATAAAATATTTAATTGTCTCGTTTACTGTGTTTAAAAAAATAAAATGAAAAATTTTACGTGTTCGATTTTGTAAGAGTATTTTTTTTAATTAAACAAATGGGAGATGGAGATTGGAGCGTATGAACATGTGAAAATGGTATTATAGCAATGCTTAATTACATGATTACTTGTATTTTATTTTGCTTATTTTGGTTTTATTCTTATTCTTGCTCTCTCTCTTACTTTATCCCTCCTTTTTCTAACTCACTATCACTAGCGGATCCAATAAGGCTTTGAAAGACAAAATTGCCACTAGGCTCACTAATGATATTAATATTAGAGAAATTTGTAAAAATAAAAAAATAAGGGAAACTATTTACACAAAATAGCAAGATTTTTAGATAGTCGTGATAGACGCTGATAGAAATCTATTAGGGTCTATCAGTGATAGAAATGATAGAAGTCTAGCACTGATAGAAGTCTATCAATGTCTATCAGTGTTTTTTTTTTACTATTTTTCTGTAAATAGTTTGACATTTTTTCTATATGTGAAAATTTTCCTTAATATTATATCAATTTATATATATAAAGAGCATAAAGTTGAGGGGAGGCTCGAGGCTATACTAAATTTACCCTTGCTCACTATCCTATCTTCCTTCTATAAGTTAAAAAGAGAAAAAACAGTTACTTTTTTACTACTCTCCTACCCCACAAGTGATCTTTTACCAATATCATTTTCACTCACTACTCTTATTCTTTCTATAACTAGACATGCTTCATTTTCTCAATGAAATTCAAACACACTTTTTAAAGTTGGGGTCATGTGATGAGAATCCTAACTTTTGTCCTTAAAGCAACGACTCAAAGTTATATGTTTTCAATTGGATTATACTCGAAAGTGAATGAAATTCAAACATCGAACGTTTAACATAAATGTACGACGGTAAGGTAAAACTTTCATAAGGATCAGACAAAAAATTTATAAATAAAAGATGATTAAATCTTACAAATATATATATTGAAAGGATTTGACCAAAAAAAATATCGAAGGTTGAGGAAGTTTTCTTTCATTTATGTTCTTAAACTTTGAAATTTTCCATTTTTACTCTCGAATTTTGAAATTTGTTTATAAAATATATTCTTGTAGAGCTTTTTTCTTCTTAAAATTGATGCGATTGTTAAAAATTAGGAGACATGGATACATCTTTTACAATATCATTCACGTACATTGACATGACAGTCGATATGCTAATTTGATTATCTAATAAATTACAACGATAAATTTTGAGATTAAATAAATGGTAGTCATGATTCTTAATCTTTTATATATATTTGTAAATAATATTATATACACTTTTTTTAATTTGTACACATAAACCGTTACATCAATTTTCATTTTTTATTTGAACGAATGAGATATTTTTTTCAAACAATTTTCAAAGTTTAAAAGAACAAAAATATTTCGCCATAGTTAAATTCATTCAATAAAAGGGAAACCCCAAATGGATATTTATGAATTCTTTTAAATAGCCATAAATATATTAAAACAAGAAAAAATTTATATTTTTAGTTCATGAGTTTTGAATAATATATATATTTGGTCGAGTTTTCAAAATGTAGCATTTTAGTCATAAAATTAATAAGAATATATATGTATTTGGTTCCTAAGTTTTCACAAAATATATCCTTTTTGTCCATAAATTTTTTTTAAAAAAATTAAAATGTGCCTACGTTATTTATTATTATTATTATTATTTTATACTAAAAAATAATTTTAAAAATCATCTTCTCTATAATAATTTTTTAAACTTATTTTTCTAATTCAAAATGTCATATAATTATTTAAAATAAAAAAAAATACTCTAAGTATCTTTTAAACCTATTCTTATAAACTAATAAACAAAAAAATTACATTTTGAAAACTCAGAGACCAGATGTACCTATTCTAAATAACTCAATGATCAGACAAAATATTTTAAAAACTCATGAATCAAATACACCTATTCTTCAAAGCTCAGAGATTAAAAACTATAATTTTTTAGAAAATTTTCACAGATAGAAAACATGTCAAACTATTTACAGAAAATAGCAAAAAAAAAATAGTGATAGACATTGATAGACTTCTATCAGCATCTATCAGTGATAGACTTCTATTATTTTTATCACTGATAGACTCTGATAGACTTCTATCAGCGTCTATCACAACTATCTAAAAGTTTTGCTATTTTGTGTAAATAGTTTCCCTTATTTTTCTATTTTTAAAACTTCTCCATTTTTTCTATAGAATTAAAACCTCGACATCGATAGGATAATACTGATGTATCCATTTTTATATATCTTCTCTTATCACTCACACACAAAAAATGAGTTCACTTTAAAATCTCAATAAGTAGAATTCGTCACATGACAAATAATTATGATCGAACAATTTAGTGGAATACACAAAGATAAGTGATGTCCGAGATACCATCGAAAGTATTTTTTTTATTTAAAATGAGAGTGGGGGAGGGAGCAAAATAATAGTGGTGAAGGTGGCAAAGGAGAGTGGGAAGGAAGGAAGGAAACAGCTTGTGCAAGCTTTTTCAGGTATTCATTAATTTACTTTATTTGTTTACCCAACCAAAAAAAAAAAAAAACCACTACTCAATTCCCTTTTTACCTTTTTCAGTTCTGAAGCAAAGCGACGCCCCAACCTAATTATTCTTCTCCTGTTTCCTTCGTCATGTCGTTTTACATTTTTCTTCTTTTATTCCTTTTTTTTCCTTTTTTTAATTTATTTTATATATCTCTTTCTACTTTTTATTTAAATTACACAGTCCACATCGTTTTCCTTTAATTTTACTTTTCTATATATAAAATTAGTAGCCCACACGGTTAGATAAATTAAAAAAAAAAAAAAAAAAAAAGTTAAACACTACTTTAGTTTAATTTTGTCCTTATTTTTTAAAAATATTCATTTTTATCTCTATATTTTTAATTTTAGTTTATTTTGGTCTTTTATTTTTATAAAGCGATCATTTTGATCTATTTATTTTTAAGGGATCAAAATGGTAAGAGTCTGTTTGGTAGAAAATTCGAATTATATTGTATATTTTCAGATTCTATGAATTCAGTAAATATGTGTTTTGACAGAAACCAAATTTTGTTTCTGAAAACTATTTTAATTCTGAAAAAAAAAACATTTTTATGTTTTCATTTATTTAGATTTTGAATTTTAAAATTCAAAATTTAGAATTATATTAAATAAATATAAAAATATTTATAAATACAATATGTCAGGTTATAAACTCAATTATTTTGTAAAATATATAATATATAATATGTATTGTGGAATGTGTTATGAATTATATAATATTACCAAAAAGTACTTATATAATTTTTTTTACATAAATTTTTATTTTTTTAAACAAAAATTGATAATTGTTTGTTATTAATTAAATATTAGTGGGTTGGGTTTTAAATAACAAAACTGTTAAAAATATTTACAAATATAGTAAAATTTCACTGTCTATCTGCGATATACTAATAGACTACTATCTATGTCGCAATAAACTACAGATAGACACAGATAGTAGTCTATCGCAGTATATCGCAAATAGACAGTGAAATTTGGCTATATTTGTAAATATTTTGGTTCATTTTCCTATAAATTTTATGATTTATAAATATATAGTATCAAACACAATGTTTAAATTAGAATTCAATTTTAGTCTGTTACAAACACATATCTGAAAATATGAAATACAACTTTGTTTTCAAATTATATACCAAACAGTCCCTAAATTTTTTAAAGTTCAAAGGCCAAAATGAACATTTTAAAAAGTAAAGTGGCGAAAATGAGCCAAAATTTAAAGTAATTGAACCCTCAAATAATTTTTATTATTTGGAGGTCTAATTTCTACCACTATTATAAATTTAAATGTCCAATTTTAAATTTGGTATAATTTTAATGACTTAATTTTTACAATTAAAAGTTTAAAGTATAATTGCACCTACTCCGATAATTTTTATAATTTGTCTTTTTTATAAAATTAATAGCCTACACTGTGCAGAAAGTTGGTTAATTTTAAAAAATATTATTTCATCCCTTGTATTCAAACAGTTTAGATTGTGGATTAGATTAGGTTAATAAATTATGGATTAGAATTAGTTTATTATTTCTGTTTCAGAAAGTTCGCAAACCCATGCAAATATATTTTGTGGGTTGATTAATACTCAATTCCATTTATTAAAATTAATTAATTAAAAATAACCATATTTTGACTTGTAATTAAGTATTTGGGTATTTATGCATGGGTCTTTGGGAGTGGCTTTTCTAAAAATACTTTAGTTATAATCACTTTAGTCAACAGTGCTATTAACTCTTCTAGATTCTTAAATTCGTTTTTAATACTTTTTTAATCACATGTTTATAAATAATTTTGAGATTATTAAAATATAAAAAAATTTCATACTTCCTCTATTTATTGTGTGTGATGTCAACATACTTTTATAAATAAAATAGAAAACAATTATAGTATTACGATAGTATGAAATATTTTTTATATTGCCTTCATTCATTGCTCACTACAAAAATAGAATTAAAAAATTATACGAAATCTACAAAATAAATGAATATATTATTTGATGACGTGTCAAGTTGTGAATGAGAGTAATAGATACTAACGTAGTACTATAAATTATTTTAATAAAGTGTGACCAACTAAAATTTATAGTGAACAAAGGGGATATATACTTCAGGAGTAAGTACTACACATTTTTCCTTTATAATATACTTTTAATTATTTAACATTAATTTAATGTTTCATTTTACACTTTTAAACGCAACTTTCCACCATCAAAATTGATTTTAAATCACTAAAGCTATATTCTTGAAGTAATTATAAAAAAGAAATACAAAAATAATTTTGTTCCTTTCAAAATTACATTATCAGGTTAAATGATGTGAGAGTAGGAGATTAAACTTTCAATTTCAAAGAAAGTGATAGATGTCTTTATCTATCGAACTATTCTTGAATTGACTATTAAGAGAATGACATTTTTTTAATCATAAATAAAAACTATGTTTACTTTTTAGAATTGTATAAGGGTTGTTTTCAAATATATAAAAATTAGCCAAACTATCTACAAATATATAAAAAATTTACTGTCTATCAATGATAGTACACAATAGACAACAATAAAATTTTATCGCTGATAGACAATAAAATTTTTCTATATTTGTAAATAGTTTGATATTTGTTCTGTTTATAGTAATTTCTTATGGTATATAATAAAGCTATAAATTAGTATGATTCATCAACAATTATCGATGCTTTAATTATTATATTTATTTCTACATTATCATCTCAAAAATCGATATTTCGAATCCGTCACCTTTGAACTAAAAACAACAATATTACTAACATTAATGTAAGGGCTTTTAGCGAAGGATGTAGTTTTCACAAAATAAGCCAAAAGTCTAGGCAGAAGTTTAATAAATGTGTTAAATATATCTTATTTTTTCATAGTAAACTTTATTAATGCCTCATCTGACATGCTATTAAATGTAATCACATTGGTAGATAAGTTTTTTTTTTTTTTTTTTTTTTTTTTTTTTTAACCTTTGTTGTCGAGACAGTTGGAATGGTAATAATATAATTAAGCAAATATTAATTAAACAAATAAATCTCTAAACGAATGTAGGGAAGGTAAAAATTAAATTAAATTTATTAATATATATATAAAAAGTGGACCACACCACGCCAAGAATAGTTTAGTTCGTTTTTGTCTTCATTTGCAACGGAATTCTCTATTTTCTCCCTTTTTCAGAGAGAATAGTTTGAATTTCAAATGTATTCGTTGACAATTTGTCTAAACAAGAAGATTGTTCCTTTTTTTCCCCTCAATTTGATCATTATTATTATTGATGAAAAAAGAAACTCCCTTGACAGAGGGTTAAGGAATAAATAAGACTAATTAAAAGAGAATTAATTTTATTCATTAATTTGTCGTAACTTAATTAAGTAGGCAAGAGTTTAATTAACCAGCATAAGTATATATTAACTGACATGTATTATGTGTTAGCAATTAAGAAATATCAATTCCTATTATACTTAAAATAAAATAAAAACATGAATTTATTAATTATAAGTTTTAAAACCAACGAAGATTTTGAGCTTATTAGATCTAAATAAAAAGTTAAAAATTTATTGGGTTAAATTACCAGCTTAGTTTCTAACTTGTAAGTTTGTGTCTATTGGTTATTGAACTTATTTTGAGTTTATTAAGTTAAATTATGTCTTTCATACAGTTAATAAATACATAAGTTATGGCAGGGAAAAAATGACAGAAAGTCAGGAAAATTGTATAATATAAAATAAGTAGGAGTTATAGTTAAAGTTACCTTACAATAACGAGTTTAGAGGAGGATGACTTGAAGTTTACTCTTTTCTCTTAGGATAAGATGGGATAGACAAAAGGTTTGGATATGATTGGTTCAAAAGATTTGTTAGCCTTTAATTTATTTCATCCTAAGTCCAATCTTTTTTTTCCTAACTTTTGACATATTTTGTTAGCTTCAATTTCATCATAACATAACACATATGTCCTTACAAATGGATTGTTCAAAATTATCATTTATGAAAGAAAAGGTTGGAAATGACTTTGAGCTTTTGACCTATAGCAAAAGGAAAAAAATAGTTTTACTACCTATTCGTTTTAAGTTTTATAAAAAAGATTACTGTTTTATTACCGTTAAACGTTCTATTTACCAAAATAATTGTTGGATCTGAAGTAATTCCATATCTAAAAACGTTTTTCTCCTTCTTCTTAAACATTATGTGGGCATCTCTGTTGTAAATACACATAAAACAAACCATAGCCACTCCCGCTGTCAGCTTCTCTACTTCTCTGTTTTCATCGTTTCTGAGCTAAATTTTCAACTGATTCTAGTCCGTTCTTCGACGAGTGTACATCAAAGTCCATATGTTGTGTAAATCTTGGGGAGCAACCGGTTTCTTGCGATATAGCACCGAGGTTGCGCCGTTCTTGCTTTCAAGACAACGAGCTTATCCACGACACAACAATCTTCATCTAGTTTAACAAGAAATATATACGCAAGTAGGTGTCTCTTTAAAAGTATTTAAAGCATGACCATTTAAGGTGTTAATGTATTGATACAAAAGATAGTTTTTTTTTTTTTTTTTAAACCATAATAATCATAATTGACATTAGTATTAATTATAACCCATATAACAAAAAATTAATCAATAATTACACAAACCATGTGAATGATATATTAAGTCATAATAACTTGTAAATTAACATGGAATCAAATACTTTAATTCATTCATTAATGAATTATGTACACTATTAGTTAACGAATGATTTTTTAATTAAATAAATTCTTAAATAAATGCTCATTACTAATGTGAGATGTTTAGTCATTTATTTTGATACACCAATTTTAATCATAATAACTTTTCTAGTCCAACAATATGTAAAATTGGAGATTGTAATCTCAATATTCTCATAGCACAAGTACATATTTATATTATAATATTTCTGTAAATGTGATAGAAATTATAAATATCTTATGTTTCTAGTTTCATATATAGAATAGAATTATAAATTATATAAATTTAAGTCTCTTCTAATATATATAAAATTTGTGTGTGGATAATAAAAAAATGTTTCTTAAATTTGAAAAACACACACAGTTGCATTAATCGTGATATATAACTATTTACTTGATATCATTAGGTTATCATATTAACTTTTCCAAACTCCAAAGCCTTCCACAGTTAAAATTTAAAACCAATATTTGATATTTAAAAAAACAATATCTTGAACTAAAAAAAAAAAAAAAAAAGAAAAAAGAAAAAAAAAAGTAAGAAGTAATTTATTTTTATTTTTTTTTAATACCAATGGGGCAAATATAACATTTTTGGGAATGAAATAAAACTCATATTATTTATAACTATATATATCGAAGATTAAAATCGTGTAATCGTGTAATTATCATTTATTTTACCAAAAATAACAATATTTTTAGATAGTTGCGATAAATGTTAGAAGTATATCAATGTTTATAGTATTTTTTTTGCTATTTTTTATTTAAATAATTTGACATTTTCTGTATGTGTAAAAATTTCTCATTTTTCTTTCCAATATTTCAAAATTTATATTTGAAATTCTTTGTTTGGCAAAAGGAAGCGTATAAGCATTAGTTTTGGATTTAAATAGGAGTCCTCTCCTTTCTGTCCGTTTCTCATCTCTCTCGTTAACAATGGTCTTTATCGTCTTCTTCCTCCTCTTCTCCCAACTGTCTCTCTCTCTGTTCCATGTAAGAGAAACCATGGCCATACTAACAAACAAACGAATCTCATTTTCATTTCTGTTTTTATTCTTTCTCCCACTGATCCTCTTGTCCTTTTTCATACAGGTTTCGTTTGCTTCTCCAGATCATCAACAGCCCAATCCATTCACCGCCAAAGCTTCTCTGCTTCGCTACTGGAACTCCCATGTCTCCAACCAACTTCCTCCTGATTTTCTCTTCTCCAAAGCCACCCCACTCTCTGCCGTCGACGCCGCCGTCCTAGCCAGCCACGCCGCCCGAGGCTCACTCTCGTCTCGTTTGGAATCATTCTGTTATTCTGCTAATTTGTTCTGTTCGTTTGATTCCGAAACGGAAATTTCTGTTCCGCGTTTTAAGGACGCCGATTTCAAATTGTATGGCAACAAAAATTTCGTGAACTATGGCGGAGCTCGACTCGGTGGTACTGACTCGTTCAAGAATTATTCCGACGGGTTGAACACGGCGGATCACTCGTTTAAGCGATATGGCGGAAACTCGAGTAATCACAAGGAAGGATTCACGAACTATGCGGAGGATGGTAATGTGGCGAACTCTAATTTTATCAGTTATGCTGCTGAATCAAATGGCGGTTCTGGCGAGTTCGTGAACTACGATAAACTCGTTAATGTGCCGAATCTCCGATTCACGGCTTACGATTTGGACTCCAGAACTCATAAGCTCTCGTTCACGAGTTACGGGAACGAGACGAATTCCGGGAGTCAATCGTTCACGAGCTATGGCAAGAACGGCAATGGCGTTCCGCAGGAATTCAGTAGCTACTCTGATGGCTCGAATATTCTCACATCGACATTCACTGGCTACGGCGAGTCAGGGAAGACGGCGAACGATTCGTTCAAGGAGTACGGTCTCTCCGGTAACAATCCGCACACGAACTTCAAGAACTACGGCAAGGGCGGAAACTCGGAGATCGATACATTTTCGAATTACAGAAACGGAGCGAACGTTGGCGACGATAGTTTTCTGTCGTACGCGAAGAATTCGAACTCCGGGCGAGTGAACTTTGCAAATTACGGAAAATCTTTCAACCATGGAAACGATTCATTCAAAGAATACGGCAAAGGATCGATCGGGCGAACGACGGTGGGATTCAAAAGCTACAGCGTTGATCGGAACTTCACGATGTACGCACAGAAAGGCGTATCGTTTTCGGAATACAGCAATTTCACGACGGCGACGGGGAGTGGCATTCACGTAAATAAACGGGTAGAACCGGGCAAATTCTTCAGAGAGTCTGAATTGAAGCAGGGGAATGTCATGGTGATGCCGGACATCAGAGACAAAATGCCACCGAGATCATTCCTCCCTAGACCCATTTTGGTAAATTTACCCTTCTCCTCCTCAAGAATCTCAGAGGCCAAGGAAATCTTCCACGCGCGAGATGGTTCGACAATGGAGCGCGTAATTACCAACGCGCTAACGGAGTGCGAGCGTGCGCCGAGCCGTGGCGAGACGAAGCGGTGCGTGGGTTCGGCCGAGGACATGATAGACTTCGCCACGGTGGTGCTGGGGCGGAGCGTGGTGGCGAGGACGACGGCCAGTGTGAATGGGTCAAGCGAGAAAGTGGAGATCGGGCGAGTAAATGGAATCAACGGCGGAGATTTAACGAGATCAGTATCATGCCATCAGAGTTTGTACCCTTACTTACTGTATTACTGCCACTCAGTGCCGAAAGTCCGTATCTACGAAGCAGATATCTTGAGGCTGAAAACGAAGGAAAAAATCAATCGTGGGGTTGCCATCTGTCATATAGACACGTCATCGTGGGGCCCAGAGCACGGTGCATTCGTGGCACTTGGGTCGGGTCCGGGTCAAATTGAAGTCTGCCATTGGATATTCGAGAACGACATGTCGTGGAGTGTCGCCGACTAAACGGAAAAAAGAAACTGTACTTTTTAAAATCTTACTTTATTTGCTAATATTATTATTGTTATTTTATTATGGGGGTTTTATTTTAATTAAGTATTTTTAATTTGGGGTGGGTTTGGTCAAAATGGGGGGCTTTTTGGGTCTGACAAAAAAAAAAAAAAAAAGATTAGAAAAAGAAAAAGGGAAAAAAAAAAGTGGGGGGCGGTGTTGGGAGTGTGTGGGGGCAGAAAGTGGGCAGAGTGTGAGTGCTTGTAATGGCAGGCTTTGAGTACATTCAAAGTAAAAACCACTCTCAAATTTTTTGTTACTTGTTTTCCCTTTCCCCCAACTCAATATATATATATATATATATATATATATATTAAAAAAAACAATTAATTTACATTCGAAATTTATAATGTTATGTCAAATTTAACCATGAGTGTTACAAATTTTCACTTTAAACTATAAGTTCTCATTTCAAATATTGTTAATTTTTTTAATGCATTTAGTGAATTATATGATGGGAAATTGAAAATTTACAACATTAGAGTTTTTTTTTTTTTTTTTTTTTTTTTTTTTTTTTTTTTTAATGAACAGGAAACTAAAGTAATGTGGCTTGTTATGTTTCTATATCAGCAGCACAGAATGTCCAATCATGACTCGTAAGAACTGTCTAACAACTTTTCAGGTTGGACTATTTGTAACTCTTCAATAATAACAGGGACATTCTAAACTTTTATCAAAAGCTTGGAATAATATAATGAAAATTTTGAAAGTGTATGAAGCAAAGTTAAGATCCAAAACATATATTTCCTAAGATTTTGTGTTGATCTATCATATTTGATCGATTTTTGTTTGTCTTTACAACTTTTAAAACTCTACATAATTAATTTGGTATTACGTTTATTTTGTTTCTAACAAATTAATGATGTACGTCCGAGTATGTTTACATCAACACCGCTTACAAAGTGAACTTAACTCAACAAGTAATTGAAATAACTCTTCACTTTAGAGGTTTGAGGTTCGATCCCTCATCCTTACAATTGTTGTACTAAAAAAAACACCGATTACAATATTGATGCAAGTAGAAAGAGAATAAATTGGGTAATTGAATAAAACTGTAGGTTAATTCCCTTTTTACCCCCGATTTGTATTAAAACTCTATAAATAGGAGTATTTTCCCATGTATGGACAATTAATGAATAAGATTTTCCTTCGAGAATTCTCCAAGATTCGTAGTCTACATCAAATATCTATCTGTTTTGTCCGTTTTCGTTCAAACATGATATCTTTGTTCCACTAAACTATATATTGTTAGATTTTTTGCAAAACATTAGAAGTGCAGTTGTTCCACATCAGTTAAATTAAAGAGTGAGGATGAACTCCAAGTCTATAAAAGGAGCCTATGCCTCCAGTTTCAAGTCGTTCCAGTTGGAAATACTTTAAGCCTATTGTACTAACTCTAGCTAAATTCTCTTTTATGTATTCTCTAATTTAAAAGTGGGAACGAGTGTGAGTAGTATAGAAGTTTTGAGAGAGTGCTCTTGTAATTGGTTTTGTAACAATTATTTTATGTGATTGTAACAATTTTTTACATAATAGACTTTTCTTGTGTTTACAGTTTTACTAATTTTTTTTAAATTTTTTTATTATTTTTCTGCTTATTCCTACGGTAGAAGTGAGAAGTTTTTCTCAACACATATGTCACAACATTGTTATTTTCCTCGAGTTCTATTTTCTCCTTAAATTATTAGTGACATGAATAGTATTTCCTTTGAGCTAATGAGATGAAATCTCTTTATCAAAAGAATTTAAATGTCTGTTTTTTATTGGTTCATCATGCAAGAATATACTTCTACAACATTTCTACACTAAGAAAGATTTATTGAGTTTGATAGCTCGTGTTATAAATATTTAAACATAGGCAAGAAAATCAAAAGTCATGTCACTCAACCACGCTTAACTACTCACTACCTACCTACCTACCTCTTATACAATTCTCTTTTTATCATTTTATCACTATATTACAAAAAGAGAGTGTCCCATTCTTTAACAAAATAATTCTCACTTCCATCTAATCAAATGTTAATCATGTTTGTGTGGGCTTTAACATCTACACCTACAATGATTGGTTTTACATTGCTCTCTGTGATCGACAAAAGTTAACTTATTGCAAATTGGGAGGTTCCCTTAAAGCACGACTTTAATTCCTGTTTGTGAGGCTGGAATGTAATCAGGATTTATGAGAATCAGAGAAGTGTTGAAATGCGTGAGGTATCGAGGACGAAACAGAAATGAGATTGTGAAACATGAAAACGGTGTTAAAGAGACTGTTGGAACAAAATTAGTAATACTACAAATTGGGCCCGAAACGCTCAATCCAAATATGGGAGGCTGGAATGTAATAAGGATTTCTGAGAATTAGAGGAGTGTTGGAATGCGTGAGGTATCGAGGACCCTAGCTCCTGTTTAGGAGGCTGGAATGTAATCAGGATTTCTGAGAATGTGTTGGAATGCTTGAGGTATTGAGGACGGAAGGATCGTGAAACGTGGAAACGGTGAAAAAGAAGATTTTATTAAAACTGTGAGAACGAAATGAGTCTGCTATTACAAATATGGCCCAAAAGGCTCAATCCAAACATGAGTTTTGGATTATCTTACAATCCAAACTCATTTCAACATGGCCTCCCAAACAGTCCGAAATATTGCCCTTCGAAACACCAAGCTTCGAAAAGCCATACTAATTAGCAAAATATATTAATGAATCAATTATTTGGAAATATTTCTGGTTCAAATTTGGATAAAAAATGGTAGTTATGGGGCTTCCCAAAATTTTCAAAAAATATTCCAATTGAGTCAACAAAAATTCATTATCCCTAGTTAATTTAACACCTAAACCTGAATATTTTGTATCAAAATTATTTGGTAAAATAATAAAATTATCCAACACTTTCTCGTGTTTCCACCCTTGAGCAGACATATGATCAACATGATCACTGGCATTGAAAAGGCCCATAAAGCGTCAAAATATTTGGGCCTAGGCCCAAATTTGTTTTCCCAATTTATTGGCTGCAGTTTTTTTTAACAGGAGAATCAAACAAAACTAAGAAAAACAACCGCAACCATGAAAGTAGATTCCACCCATGGAGGATAGTTTTCAAGTCAAATCGAGGACGTTAAATAGTGTGTATGCCATAGAATTATGGTTATGTTTAGCAAAAAAGAAGCCTTCAATAGTACTACAACTATGTAAAATACGAAGAGAATGCACAAAATATTGAATCTCGTTAGAATATCAAAAAGAAGTCATCAAAAAGCTCGATAAAATCAAAGAATTGGTCTCAGCCTTTAAAGAGGATAAATGTACAATTTTATAGTTTACAAATATACCCTTGTGTTAAACACGGTTAAATAATAATTTTGTCTTTTTGACTATGAATATTATTGTTATTTAGTTCATAAATTCAAAATATTTTATATTTGTTTTACAACATTAAAAAAATATATATATCAAAATGTTTGTAGTTATGCTCCTAATTTTAATTTTCTCTCTACAAATATGACATTTTTTTAGTTTAAGAAATTAGAATTCGAACACTTTACTCTCTACCCTCTGGGTAGAGTGTATATGCCTAAATCGACAAATATGATGTGAATTAAATTGTCACGTGAATGTTTTTATTATATTTAGATTTAAATGATGTATTTTATTTAGGTTATTTTTAAGCTTTTCAGCTTCCTGTTATATTTGAAATAACATATCTATATTGTGTTATTTATGTAAATAACTTAAAAAAAATATGTGTTGACTTAGTAAATGATAATTTTTTTTTTAATTAATAATAATATCGTACATAGGAAGGTTTGAATCCCTCAACTTTTATTTTATTAAAAAATATTGTACTGAGTTCAATTTTTTTAAGAAGAGGACTGAGAAGAAAAAAAAATTTATAAACAATTTATATGTTCGATACAAACATAATTAAATGCCATTATTAGACTAATTTCAACCCTGCACTTAAAAAAAAAAAACTATTTTCAAACCTAAGTTCCTTTGTTAATTTAGGTTTTCTTAGCCCTCTAACTTTTTTCTCTATTAATGATAATTGTTTTTTCTCTATTAATAATAATTGGACTTTATTAAAGTAAGTGTTAACCAAATTATTTAATAATTTCATTTTTTTAATAATTAAATTAGACATCACTTTCAATTATCAAATAATGTCATAATGCATGCGGATGAAATATTTCTTTTATGCAAGAGCATTCCGATTTTGAAGAATTTCTTTTAGAAATTTTTATTCAAACTATTTTATCCATAATTTCAATTCATTTATGATGCAATCTTATAAAATTTAATTAATCGCTAATATGAACAAATTTCAAAGATTAAAAAATTAAATAATTAAGTAAAGAGTTAAAAAGTGTCAAATCTCCACCATGTGACATGTGTTGAATAATATATATATATATCAATTATACAATATTTTTTTTTCCAATTCAACAAAATATTAGGTAGAGAACCTTCAACCTCGAGAAAGCAATAAATGCTTTGCTCATTACACTATATTAGAATGAACATTTTTATATAAATTCGAAATTATAAACTTGCACATATTAATGATAGTTTATATTTATTTGATAACTTGAACATATCTCGATTGATTTAGTAATAGGTTTAAATCCCTCTAATGTAAAACAAATAACTTATAATTATTTATTCAATGATCTTTATTAAAATAAAATATAACTTAAAATGGATCATATATTGAATTAAAGATATTAAAGAAATCTAAATAAAAATTATATATATTTATATATCTAGCTTCCCAAGGTTGAAGAGTAAAAAGTTTAAAACTATTTTATTTGGTACATGGTTAAGCAAAGCTTACTTTGATCCATATTTTATTTTTTAATTTTCAAGTTATGACTTATGTTATCAAAACTTTTATCCTATTTATGAAAAGAAAAATAATTAATATTCTTTATATGATCTCAACTCATTTAATGATATATTTTGAAAATTGAAAGGTCAATATTGAATATTGGTTAATTATATCTTTAAATAGAATATAAACAAAGTAATATCAAGACATCCAACAAAATAAACTATTATATTTTACTAAAAAAAAGCAAATAATTCTATTGTTTTTAAGAAAATCTTAATTTCTTTTTAGTACACTAAAAGATCAAATCTTCAATGGAAGGTCGTGCAAATTACTGTTGAGCTACGTTTACTTTAACAAAGGAAGTTATTATTTATCGAACTTGTTAGATATATCTTGATTAATTGATGAAATTTAATCAAATAGATGCCAATAACTTTATATAATGGGTCTTATTTAACTATATATTAAATATACAAAATAATCTTGAAATTAAATATTAAAGTTTATTCGGTAATTGACGAGTATTATTCTTCATTAGATTCTATTCCAATAATGTAAAGTTTTATCTTATTTAGACCTAAAAACTATTCAATAAAGGCTTCATTTTAATGTAGGTCCAACATGAAGTTCATCTTATTGTATAAAAAAAGTATATTGAAAGTGACGTATAAATTATAATGCATTTTTAATCGTACACAACCCTATTCTATTTAATTTTTTTTCTAGAGATTGTACAACTTTTTTAATTATTCATTATTGGCGCACTCGCTTGTGTTGGCTTAGTTACGGGTCTCTGGTGGCATTGACTTAGTTTGGTCTTAAGATACTCCGAGCTGACCTGCGTAAGAGATCATCACACCGGTGTGAAGCCGAACCTACTGTACTTTGATGCTCAAGTTAGTACAAAGAGTGACTAATTCAAATAAGTATAAAAAAAGTAAGGTAGGATCTCGATGTCAGAGACGTTTCTGGCGTTCAAGGTTGCAGGGTGCTAGTCCAAGTCCGGCTCGGTTATTTTTCGATCAATATATATTCACCGGCTCGATTGGTCGGCCCAAACCCTAAGGTATTGACATTTTCCTTTTGGCACATACGCTCCTCTATCCCTCTTCATGGTATCCTATGGGTTTGGGCATGCTCGTGAATTTTGGGCTTGCCTTGAGCAACCTTCAACATTCATTCTCTCTCCTTTGATTATTTAAATTCTACACTTCGTATAAATAATTCAAATGGTCAAAACATTTAACTTGATTAAAAAGTTAACTAATCTCTTAAGTAGTGACAACAATTTTTTAGACACAAATTTGAAAAGTAAAAAAAACTTTTTTTTTGGTATGATAATAAACATCTAAGTAATAAATAAATACAAAATTAAAAGTTTAGGATTTTATTAGATATAAAGTTCAATTTTGTTTAACCATTCTATGAATTTTAAAACTAAGACTAATGAATTCCTAATTTAACTTAACAAGTATTTAATTAACCAACTAATTTGAGTATATATATAGCATAGTGGATAAAGACATTAATTACTATCTTAAAATTCGAAGATTCCATTCTCCACTCCATAATGTCGAACTAAATAATAACAATAAGGGGAAATTGCCTTTTTGGTCCCTTAATTTTGCATATAGTTTTCATTTGGTCCTTAAATTTCAGATGTTATATATATATATATATATTTATTTATTTATTGGCCTTTGGGTTTTGAGCTTAGTTTCCATTTTATCCAGACTTCAAGATTTTAAACTTTTACCCTCGTGTTAATTTTCTATTAATTAATTTTAAATAACCAAAATAATTGTAAGTAAATTAGTTTTCATTAATTTTTAGTCATTATTAAAATTAGTTAAAAATCCACATCATAAATATTTTAAATTAACTTATTGAAAGTTGACACCATGGACCAAAAGTGAGCAATAGTTAATTAGGGGTAAAAGAATAACATCTTAAAATTTATGGACCAAATAAAAATGAAACTCAAAATTTAAAAATAAAAATGTAATATTTTGAAACCTAAGGATGAAATGAACATTAAACTCAAAACTTAATAGTAAAAATGTAATATTTTAAAATTTAGAAACTAAATAAAAATTAAAATTAAAACTTAGGATTAAAAAACTAACATTTTAAAAATGAAAGATGAAATAGAAACTATAATGAAAAATATAAAGACAAACAAATATTTTTCTTCCAGGTAATAACCAAAGTATTCAATAGCTTCACAAAACTTATAAAAAAGGGTCATGGAATAGGTGGAATTTCAAAAAAATGAAAAGGAGGTTAATTGATTAACTAAGGTTGTATTTCGTAAATATTTGGTTTTTAATTTTTTTTAAAAAAATTAAGCCTATAAATATTTCTCTCACCCGTAAATATCTTATTTTTTATCTACTTTTTACCAATATTTTAAAAAATCAAACTAAAATTTAAAAACTAAAAAAAGTAGTTTTTAAAAACTTGTTTTTGTTTTTACAATTTAACTAAGAATTCAACTCTCTTATTCAAGAAAGTTGAATTCTTAGCTAAATTTTGACATCAATAATGGGAGGTTAAGTTATTTGAAGAAGTTAAATGAAGAATTCATCAAATCCTCTATTAATATATTCATAGACTGTCCTAAAAAATGAAATTACCTTTTTAGTCTATGTGTTTGGAAAAAATATATGACCGTTTGATTTTGAGTTTTCAAAATGACAATTTTTATTATTTAAATAATTTTACCACAAAATATTTTTTTAGGTGCCTAGATTTTGGGTTTAATTTTTATTTGATCCTTAGATTTCAAAATGTTACACATTTAGTCATTGTCCTTAAGTTTTGAATTTGATTTCAATTTAGTCCCTATGATTCAAAATGTTATAAATTTGCCTTTGAGGTTTGAGTTCTGTTTCAATTTGGTTCCCAGGTTTCAAGATATACACTTTTAATCTTGATTTTTTTTACTATATACACACTTTCAATCTTTAGTATTAATATCAATTAATTAATTTAAAAGAATTATAATTAATTAAGTTTCACTATTTTTTCATCACTATTAAAATTAATTATAAAATTTCACTTCATAATTATTTTAAATTAATCAATAAACATAAATACCAAAGATTAAAAGTGAGTATTTAGTGAAAAATCAAAGTTATTAAAAGTGTAAATCTTGAAACTTAGAGACCAAATTGAAACAAAACTCAAATCTCAAGAATAAAATTGTAACATTTTGAAACATAAGGACTAAATTGAAATCAAATTCAAAACTTAATGACTAAAAGAGCAACGTTTTGAATTCTCTAGGGACCAAATGAAAATTAGACTCAAAACTTAGGGACAAAAAAATATTTTTCTCAATTTTTTATTACTTGAGACCATTTTAAACATATTCTTAAAAGCTCGAACACTACAAAAAAAAAAAAAAAAAAAAAATTAAGGTGCAAATCAAACATACCTATTTTTAAAAATTTAAAAAGGATGTTAATTTTTCTAAAATAAAATAAGTAAAGGATTAAGAAGCCCAATTATGTCACTAAGCTAAGCTATCTCACGTAACCACATCTTTATTAAAAATAAAAAATTATATTTATAAGTCCTGATCTGTTAATTGGCTGGGAACTGAGGAAAAATAAGAAAAAAATAAAAAAGAAAAAGAAAATTAGAGAGAAAAAGAAAAAAAAAAGAAATAATAAATAGAGAAGGAGACCGAAGTGGGTCAGAAGCACACGTTATGAGCAGGCAAATTCATGTGGCCACATGGATGATTGGAGAAGCCATTGCAGATTTTGTGGAAACGAAGAACAACAAAGAAACAACAGCAGCGATTCCAGCAGCAACAACAACAAGAATCACAAATTTTCAATTTACTCCCAATTTCTGAATTGAATCCATCAATTTCTTCCTTCCAGTCGCGCCATCGATTCCTGCTTACCGCTTTGATTTTGTCGCTAAATCGGAAATGAAGGAGAACAATGATGGATTTGTGCGTGCGGATCAGATTGATCTCAAGAGTTTGGATGAACAGCTTGAGAGGCATCTTAGTAGAGCCTTGACCATGGAGAAGAACAAGAAGAAAGATGAAGATGGCGGCAATAGCTTTCTCACTTCCGCTCCTATAGCTCGCAGTAGGTCTACTAAAGTCGCCGCTAAGGACCGGCAGGAGTGGGAGATCGATCCGTCTAAATTGATTATCAAAAGCGTCATTGCTCGTGGTACTTTCGGCACCGTTCACCGCGGCGTTTACGACGGACTAGATGTCGCCGGTCAGTCTCCGATTTCTTCTATCCAACCTTCAACTTTTGCCCTATTTTTAATTACTCTCAGACCTCTGCTCTTACTATAATTACTTCCTGAATCATGATCTTTCAGAATGCTTACATACTACAGTTTATGTCTTAGTTTTATTTTGTGAATTTCCTTGACCTTGTTTTCAATTATTTCGAATCTCTTGTTTTCTGCTTTAATCGTTTTAAATATTCATCATTATCATTTTTTGTCTGTACTGCTGAATTTATTTGAACACGTATAGGTTTGATTCATTGGTAGTTTTTTGAAATCTCATACCAATTTAGCACCCTCCTCATTGGATCCCGATTAGTGATTGTGTTTAGACTTCTTTGAGTTTGGGCTAAACTTTTATTTTAAAGACATTTTTCCACTGTTAGGAAGTGGTGATTGGCCATTTGAACTCTCTTTTAGATGATCCGTGATGCATACACGAGATTGAGTTGAATTTGTTTATGACAACGATGGTCTGAAGGACTTTGTGTAAATAAAGTTTTAAACTTTCTTGTGATTCCAGCTGTTGGATAAAATTTGACTTAGAAAAGCTATTATAATGAATTGGCTATTTCTGCTAGCTACTACAGATTTGTATTTATTTCTGTCTTTATCATCATTATCATCTTCTTTTTTTAATGCGATCATTATCACTCAATTATTTTAAGATATGTTCACTTGCTCATTCACTCAATCACTCGCTCATATATTTTTTTAAAAATATTGTCTTAATTTGTAGTTTGTTAAGGTTACTGGGATTCAGTTGGTTGCTACCTTCCACTGAAGTTTTCTTTTGACTTTTTTAATGCATTAGTCAAGTTGCTGGATTGGGGAGAAGAAGGTCACAGGACAGAAGCTGAAATTGCTTCACTAAGGGCAGCTTTTAAACAGGAAGTTGCTGTTTGGCATAAACTAGAGCATCCCAATGTTACTAAGGTCACTACAACTTCATTGTGTATTTACCTACTTCTTGTGATTCTGAAACTTGAAATGGATGTCTTGTTAGCTCCTCGTTCCAACCCTCAAGTCTGTTTTCTAGACTTACTGACATTGTATCACATCAATTGAATGCACTTCTAATAATTGTGTCTCTCCTGGAAGATGCTGACACTACAAAATAGAGGATCAATTAGACCCAGAATAGTTAATGATCCGATAACCAGAATGTGTTCCTTTTCTTCCTCACGCACCCTTTTTTTTTTTTTTTTTTTTGTGATAATTAATTTTAGGTTTGCTTTTAATTCCCTTAAGCCTTCTGTATAGGCCCTTAAAAACTCTTTTTGCGTGAACTTCAATATTCAATTAAATCTCTTCTACCGATAGCTCAACCTAAGAAGGTTCATTTGCGTTAGAGGATTCCGTCTAGAGTTCTAATTTAATCTCTCTCCACCATTGTACTTTTGTAGGAAGTGAAAAAAAGTCAACTGAACTAAATCTTATCCTGCTAGAATAGAACTAGATAGTAGGGCCAAAAAGCATGTTGCTCCTTGGGAGGGCTTCAATCAGATAAAAGAAGTGTTGACATCTTTGATAGTGGAGAAACTAGCGTCTTGATCCAGACTCCTAACTTATCATCTTTTCTTCTTTTTCCCTGCCCCCTCTTACCTATCGTTGTGGAAGGGGAGCTATATTTTATCTTTCAGATAATGATATATCAAACTCGATTTGCTTATTCAATAATTAATGCGTCATGTTGCCTTTTTTGTTTTGTTTGTTTGTTTGTAGCTTTGGTTTCTAGTTTTGGATTTTTCACGGGTTTCAATTGATTTTCAGTTTATAGGGGCAACAATGGGCTCAGCGGAGTTACAGATCCAAACTGAAAATGGTCTAATAGGCATGCCAAGCAACATATGTTGTGTTGTGGTGGAATATCTTGCCGGAGGCGCCCTTAAATCTTATCTCATAAAAAACAGGAGAAGGAAGCTAGCTTTCAAGGTGGTTGTCCAGCTGGCACTTGATCTTGCTAGAGGGTACCACCTGCTCACACAATTCCTTCTGTTCACTAGTCTCCTTTTGCTTGAGAATAGTATGTACTTGTTGATATTTGGCTCTTAGAAATTGTTCCATTTATCTTGTAGGTTGAGTTACCTTCATTCACAGAAGATTGTTCACAGAGATGTAAAGACAGAAAACATGCTGTTGGACAAAACACGTACAGTCAAAATTGCTGATTTTGGCGTTGCTAGAGTTGAGGCCTCAAATCCCAACGACATGACTGGGGAGACTGGGACACTTGGTTACATGGCTCCAGAGGTATGCAGTTCTTTACTTTCAGCTAACTCATAGGACACTTAGGAGAGGAGCGTTGTCCATAAAATATTTCCCTTTGATTCCATAGTTGTGTTCCTCATTCATTACATGGAAACTGGAATTCGAAACCTTCAATGCTGAAATGTAGCTATCGAAAACATCAGAATGATGGTTTTGCTAAATTTATAGCGGTCTATCTGGTTTTACAGGTTCTCAATGGTAACCCATATAATAGGAAGTGTGATGTGTATAGCTTCGGTATCTGCCTGTGGGAAATTTATTGCTGTGACATGCCATATCCTGACCTTAGTTTCTCCGAAGTGACTTCTGCTGTGGTTCGTCAGGTAAACTTCCGATTCTTTTGCCCATACATCTTCATATCTGCACGACAATGTGCAGTTGAGAAGAAATCACTTCCTTGTTTTCAATTTATCATTAACTCTGCTCAAAACTCTGCAGAATCTGAGGCCAGAGATACCGAGATGTTGTCCGAGCTCTCTAGCAAATGTGATGAAGCGTTGCTGGGATGCGACCCCAGACAAGCGGCCCGAGATGGATGAAGTAGTTTCCATGTTGGAGGCCATTGACACTTCCAAGGGTGGAGGTATGATTCCTGTTGATCAAGCTCAGGGTTGTCTATGCTTTCGAAAATATAGAGGGCCCTAAAGATTTGTTCGTTTGTTTGAATTCGATACGGAAATCCGATAAAATTATTTTGAAGATGAAAGGGAAAAACCATAATGTGATTTGTGGTAATGACAAATAGAAGAAGTAGGAAAAGAAAAAAGATATATTGAGGTGAGGCCAGTAGTAAAATAGATGATGGTGGTGGGTACATAAACCAGGGACTTTGCTGCCTTTCACTTTGCCATTGGATGTAAGCCTTTTGTAATGACATTAAATTGAATGAATTGTAAGATTGAAATGCAAAAATGGTATCTTCTTCCTCTTTGGCTTCTACTCCATGAATGGTTTCTCGAATTCGAAAAAACTTAAAGCCACGAAGGATCGCGGAGTCGTTATCTTCTTCTTCTTCATCATCACCTGTGATGAGTTCCTTGGAACAACTTACAAATTTGATGAGCAAAAATATATCTTCAGAGACTGTTTTTTAGTTCTTGATTCTTTTCTTATCAATTTAAAAATATTATCAAGAAAAGTAAATTGCAAAATGAAAGGAACTCATTGGTGAATAGGATCATTTCTAACATAGAAAACTAAAACAAAAATTATTATGAAAGAATATCTAAAGATCAGTTCTAAAATGAGCCTAACTCAATGTAAAAATAGAAAAATTATTATTGGATGCTTCTTTCATCTTTTCTTCTGAATTTTTTTAAAAAAACAATCATTAATTTTTTTTAAACAATAAGGTAGGGAGATTCGAATCACAAAACTTCGTAGTTATTAACACACTCAGTTGCCAATTGACCTATGCTCGATTTGGCAAAAAGCAATAATTAATCAGACCCTTTGTACTTAAAGTTATATTCAATATAATGAACCAATAGGGAAATGGTGAAGGTCGTCTCTCTCATGTTTTTGATAGGAGAGTTTGTTTTTAGGTTTGGGAGAAAGGATGTTCGTTATTGGAGTTTTGATTCTTTAGAAGGTTTCTCTCAGTCATTTTAGTAAAGCGCACTAGCAACAAGAAAACTAAAGCGCACACATAAATCCTACTCTCGACACCTGCTAGACCACTCTCCCGCTAGATAGCCTGTCTTTGATACTTTGTAGAGAATTTAAGATTCTAAATAAAGTTGAGTTCTTTTCTTGACAAGTTTTACTCAGTCGAGTGAATACTTTGGATCGAATATCGAGGAAGTTGTCTTTGTTAATTGGTCCTTATGTTGTATCCTCTACCAAATGGCGGAGGAAGATATAGATCACTTTCCTTGGATGTGTGAGTTTGGCGAGATCGGTGTGGGACCGCTTCTTCTACTTGCTCATTAGATGGATGTTGATAGTTTGATTTGGGAGTTCCTTCTCCATCCGCTTTTTCAGAAGAAGGGTCGTTTTTTGTGGCTAGCAGGGGTGTGTGCTTTGTTATGTGTTTTGTGGAGAGAGAGAAACAACTTAGTTTTTAGAGGGATTTAGTAAAATTTTTATGGTTGAAAAAGGACCCTATCGATGTTGGGCTTTAGTAAAGTTTCAGGTTTCCTTTTGGACTTCGATTTCAATTTTTTTTTGTCATTACTCCCTAGGCGACATTTTACTGTCATGGTCCCCTTGAAGGATTTTTGTGGACTTAATTCTTTATGCGTGTCATTGTATTCTTTTATCTTTTCTCTATAAAAGATGTTTGTTTCTATATATATAAAAAATGCTTTCATTAATTATTGAATTGGATAGAAAGTTCTTGAAACATATTGTCCACAATATATTTCAAATTAGTAAAGACATCACATCATTTTGATAATATCTGAAAGTGATACTGACTAATACTTTGTATATTTCATCATTAAAGTTAAAATATTATTCTCTGTTTTGAATTCTACCAATAATGTTTCATTATTCTATTGAATAAGATTTGAAATTAATATAATAAACACTCAATGATATTTTGTCTTTAGTCATTAAGAAAAGTTGATGTTCAATTAAATCATTCAAAATAGATAGCTCAGAATCACATATTAAGAGGTAGATATTATTAGAGAGTTTAGATTAAGTACAATAACAGAAGCAAGGCCCTGTTTTATTCTTGAGAAAAAAAAAAAAAAAAGAGCTGATTTTGCAAAATAAAATATTGTCTTCACTTGCATTCCTGAGATTCTCACAACCATGCTGGATTCTTAAGAGGTGTAACAACAGCCTTTACTTGCAAGTAGCTTTGAAGGCTGTAAATTCCCTTCTCCCTTCCTATTCCACTCATCTTATACCCGCCAAACGGTATTGCAGCGTCGAAGATGTCGAAGCAATTGAGCCACACGGTCCCCGTTCTCAATCCTCGTGTTAGCGTGTTGGCTGTGTCGATGTTCGATGTGAAAACTCCTGAAGCTAGACCGTAACGAGTAGAGTTTGCCCTTTGAATTACTTCATCAATGTCCCTGATGTTGACAAACATTCAAACAGAACACTTTAGACAATGTGTGATCAAGTTGAATGAGTGATATGATGAGTTCAAGATGTTAACAACTTACTTGAATTTCAAGATGGATTGTACTGGACCAAAGATTTCATCTTTCGCTATCAACATATCGTCCTAATCGAATCGACGAGGGAAACAAATTGAAATGTCAGTTTATATTCTTTAGAGTGTGTAAGGAAGATAGTTAAGGCTGAGAATGATCACCTTAACATTTGAGAAAACTGTTGGCTCAATGAAGTATCCCTTAGACCCAAGTCTACCACCCCCACATTCCAAAGTAGCATCACTTTCAATGCCAGATTTGATGTATCTTAGGATTTTTTCGAATTGCTCCGAGTCAATCTAGAAATAATCGTAACGAACAAAAATGGTATGTCGATTATTTTTCACATGGATTAGATGAGAAAGGAAAATGCTTCAATGGGGAGAGAGTTACCTGAGGACCCTGTTCAACACCCTTCTTGAAAGGGTCACCAACAACACGTCTTTGGGCACGTGCCCTTGATTTTTCGACAAACTCGTCGTATACACGCTCATGAACAAAAGTACGAGACCCAGCACAACAACATTGTCCCTGAAAACGAATAAGAAACGACGAACAATGAGTTTTAAGTCCTACAAATCCATGACAAAAGTGAGAGCCTAGAAACAAACCTGATTGAAGAAAAGAGCAAAATGAGCAAGCTCCACAGCCTTATCAACATCTGCATCCTCACAAACAATGAAAGGTGATTTCCCTCCAAGCTCTAGTGTCACTGGCTTCAAATTGCTTTTTGCTGCCAATTCAAGTACAACTTTTCCTGTGCTCGTCGATCCGGTGAAAGCTAGCTGCAAACGTGAAGAAATATGTAGGTTAGTTCGTGATGGATCGCTTTCAAAAACAAAGTTATGAACATGACTGTATTTATATCTAATTAAATCTGTACCAAACAATAGAACATGCTAGATTTGAGTTTCAAACAGAAGCATGAAACATATGAAGCAAGATGGTTTCAAGATTGATCACCTTGTCCACATCCATATGGCTAGCAAGGGCAGCACCGGCTGTCGGACCATAGCCCGAAACGACATTTAGAACCCCTGGAGGAAGACCAGCCTGTTTGATCGATCAATTGAGAAGGAGAATGAAGATTAGTTGGTACATAGATAAAGAATATTAGATCATTATATCCCTGCATCGATCGAAAGAACGATTTGGGAACGAACATAGCTTTGAAGACGCTACCTCGTGGAATAACTTAGCGACATAAAGAGCAGTCAGAGGTGTTTGCTCTGCAGTCTTCAGGACAACAGTGTTGCCACAAGCTAAAGCAGGACCAACTTTCCAAGCAAACATAATGAGAGGAAAGTTCCATGGAATTATCTGTCCTGCAACTCCAATTGGTTCATGTAATACTTGCACATGATGATTTCCATCAGCTGGAACTGTTAAGCCATGGATTTTGTCTGCCCAGCCTGGATAGTTTGTGAAGAAACCAACGGTAAAACCAGTTAGAAATCTAAAAGACAGCAGGATAAGAGCTGATATTCTACAATGCTGTGTGCGAACTAACCGGCGTAATAGTGAAACAAGCGCACGAGTAACGGTAATTCAGATTTAACCGATTGTTCGTAAGGTTTCCCATTGTTCCATGTTTCCAATGCTGCAAGTTCAGGGATATGTTTTTCAATCAAATCGGCACACCGCAGTAATATCCTTGATCGTTCCTGAAAACCGACACAAAATAAACAGTAAATATAGCAATTCAAATAAAGACAAGAGGTGGAGGAAACAGTAGGAGTTGCAGCCTGCAGGAAAGTATTACATAAGCAGTCATTCTCGGCCATGGCCCCTCGTCAAAAGCCTTTCGAGCTGCTGATACCGCACGGTTGATATCCTCGGCATCGGCCTCGGCAACATGAGCAATCACTTCCCCAGTGCGAGGATCGTAAGTCGGAAACGTTTTTCCTATGACAAACAGATCATATCAAATTCAACCGTTTATCTCCATCCATCAGATAAATTTTGAAAGATTATGACAGAAACACAACAATTCTAAGGATTATAACGACATGTTTAGGAGTGATTCATTACAAGTGATTTTTATATCATCTTTTAATGTTTCGTTTTCACACACTAAACACAATTTTCATATAATCAAAAATCATTTTGAATGATTAAAGGTATATTCGAGAGTGATTTTGACACTGAGCATGTAAAACTAAAACAGAAACAACAGAAAAATTCACCTGATGCAGCATCTACAAACTGCCCATTAATCAGATTTTGAGTGTAACTTATCTGAACAGGAGGAGTGATAAGTTCCTCCTCTGCCAAAGCAGATGTGCTGAATCTATTCCCTCTTCCATGGAACCTTGAAACTCTTCCTGAAAACCACAGAATTACGTATATCTTCAGAATTCGATACTTCACATTCGAAAATTAAGCTCATAAACACTATTCCCACCTAAACAACTTTTCAAAATAAAAACAAAAAAGTCTTTGAAAACTCGTTTGACGCATTTGAATTTAAAAATTCAAACGCTTTCTTGACCATAACATAACTTTTAAATATACAAACGGTTATCAAACGAGACTTAAACTGACACAATCTCAAACCGAAACCATTTTGAACTCGAAAAGAAGATAAACCCACAAGAGATATCAAACAAAAACTTCATTCAGACCATTAAACAAACAGTTAACATACACCCAACAAAGAAAAAAGAAAAAACAGAACAACACTATAGCAGGAAGAAACTCACCATGAGATTGAAGAAGAGAACTAAACCCATAAGCAGAAGAAGAAGGAGAAGAAGAAAAAGAAGAAGAAGAAGAAGATAAGAGAGAACGAGAGAGTAAAGAACAGATTCCTCTACGAGCAGCCATGGCCACAAAACAGAAAGTGCTTTGCAAGAAGACACACTTTAAGAACGATAAGACTGATTAAGTAGACAGCAAGATTTGGCCATTGAATGCCATTTTAAGCCACAAAATAAAAGAATTTAAAGCCAATAAGTTACAATCCAAATAAGATGGGTAGTTTCTAAATCATTTTCACATTCCTTTTTCTTCCATTTTGTAACATATGGTGCTGTTTGGATGTGCAGAAAGTAGATTGGAGAAACCACATACATGAGCTTAAAATTGTTACCAAAATTATATGTTTTTTTTCTTTTTTTGTAACAAAGGCTTTATTTTTTATATTTCAAATAGGACAAGCAACAAAAGGATGACATTATAAAAGTCCTTTGTTTGTTTCATTTTTGGATACCTTTCTTTGAGATCTCCCACCTCAAAACTCGGTTAAAGGATTGATTTTTGAAGCAAAAATACGAGTTTCGATGTATACAAATATTTGTCTCATCTGGCTTTCTAAGAAAATCGGTGAACAGATTTGACTAAAAATTTAGATTTGTAATAAAAATATTTTTGTTTGAATACACGAGGGAAGGATTGAATCGAGAAATATTATGTTAATTATCATTGAGCTAAATTTACTGTAATAAATTATAAGACTATTTTTAAATATAGAAAAACGAGCTAGACTATTTACAAATATAGAAAAATTTTACTATCTATCAGGCGTAGGCTACGGTAGACAACCATAAAAGTCTATCGCGGTCTATTGCTGATATGCAGTAAAACTTTTCTATATTTATAAATAATTTAATATTTTTTTTATTTATAGTAATTTTTATAAATTATAATTGAACAATTAAATGTAGGACAAAAAAAACACCTACATTTCTTTTAAAAAACTTGTGAAGGGTTGTTTTTTTTTTTTAAGTTCTTTTTTTGGAAAAATTTATGGTTGTTTTTTCGGAAAATTTAGAGAAAAGTTCACTTTGACTATAACAAATCTTGGGAAAAAAGGTATGTAAGCTCACTTTGACCCTAATAAATCTAGGGAGAAAGACTTATTTCAATTATCATTAAGCTAAGCTCACTTTGACCGTAACAAATTATAATTGGACAACAAAAGAACACCTACGTTTCTTCAAAAAAAATTGTGAAGGGTTGTTTTTTTTTTTTCAGTTTTTTTCTTGGTAGGAAAATTTATGGTTGTTTTTTCAGTTTTATTTTTGTAGGGAAATTTATGGTTGTTTTTTTTGGTAGGAAAATTTCTGGTTATTTTTTTTTTGTTTGAGATTGATGTATATTTTGTTTTTGATTTGACTTATTATTATTATAATTATTATTAATTCTGGGTTTTCGATGTATGAATTTTAGAATCCCAGATATTGGAATGAGGGCAGATTTGAATTCTTGAACTTTGTTTCCGTTAAATTATGGATTTAGACACAAACTGTCGAAAAAAAATCTTTGAGAAACCTAAAGCAATTTCTCTCTCAAAAAAAAAAAAAAAAAAGTTTATAATAAATTGTTTTGCTTTAATGATATAATAAATGGTTCATCTTTAGTAAATCGTATATTTACTTTTTTTTTTTCAAAAAAAATTAAATAATTTATTACATATAAAATTAAAATTTAATATTCATACAAATATTTGAATTCTTTACTTTTAAATGTTGTGTTGAACCTAAAGAAAAAAAATTGAAACCATCAAATTTGTGTCTTTCAGTGAATTTTGAAAAAGGTTAATCATATAGGTGAAAGATTAATTGTGATTATTAACCACAAAATTGAAAGTTAAAAATCTATGAACATTTTAAAAAATTTTCTACCATTCATTTAATAAAAATGATGTTATTGTTCAAAACTAAAGATTGTTGGCAAATGACAACCTTTTCCAAGATGTTGGGTTGTTCACCTTTTGGCAAATGACATTCTCCTTTGTGTTCAGTTTTTTCACTCTTGAAAACTGACCCTTTTTTTTTTTTTTTTTTTTTTTTTTACAAACTCAGCATTCTTGAATTATGTAGGAATACAAAAATGAATTGAGATCACATCTGAATGAGAGAGATTTAGAAAATATGAAAATATACTTAAAAAGGCTTAAAAAATTGAAAGTTACTACCTATACCAACAATGTATACCTTCCTTTTCGGTAGCTCAATCATAGGAACTCCAAAATTAAGTGTGTTTAGCTCGGAGCAATTCTATGTTGGGTGATATTCTGAAAAATTTCATAGGAAGCATGTGTAGAGATGTCCATTTTTCCTACGGGGATGGGGGCAGGGAATAGGGGGAGTGGAGAAAAAAATTTCTCGAAAGCTAAATGGGAACGGGGACGGGGAATGCATTCCACGCTCACACTCCGTTAGACTTTTTTTCTTATATTTATTATAGTAATTTAATGTTATGTTATGTTATTTTTATTTTATAAATATTATATTTAATTTTTAAAATTTATTGTTTAATGATCAAAATAACGAATATGTTTGAATTAGTGTAAAAAAATGATATATTTGAATTTTAATAAATTTAGATTATATATATAAATAATTTGATAGATAATTATTTCCTTCAACTTGAAAATTTTGAGTAATTTTTCCTCGAATTCTAATTGTCATGTAGAACTAATTATATAAACATTAACCATTTAATTTAAACTTTTCTGTAATAGTGATTTATATTAATTGATTTTTTTTTATAGAAAATCAAACGGGGAAAAATTTCTCCGAAATGAAATGGGGAATAGGGATGGGGAGCAGAGAAGTCATCCCCGTCCTTGCTACGCCCCGTGGACATCTCTAAGCATGTGAGTGAAATAAAGCACACTAAAAGGACTCATACTGGTTTGTGAGAGGATAGTTCCCACTCTTAAAAGAAGTTCAAGGCATTCAAGAATAACGTTGTCAGGTTGCAGGGGATGCATAGAAATATCTTGGGTCTAGGGCATTACAATTATTATCTAATCTTTTACCAATATTTTAAAATTACCATTTGAGTAGAAATATGTAAAAGTTTCACTTTTCTCTAAAAATAATCATGAGAAAGTTGCAACTTTCACATGTGCTATCTATAATTTAGCATTTTCTTATTAATGTTCTATTCCTTAAAAAGGATAGTCTAGTTGAAAGTTGGAAGCATAGACTTTTGAATGATCCAAAAGTATATATAGATAGTTAGTTCAAGCTACATTGCTAGTAATATTGATAGTAGATTAGTTGGCTAGATTGTACAATATCTAGATTTTTTTTTTTTTTTTTTGGAAAAATGTACAATTAATATCTACATTATGAGTATGACCACCAAGTAGAAGTATTTTTGTTTCACATCTAGAAGAATGGGTAGTTTTTAATTTTGTTTTAAAGTTTTAGGGATATTTTTTAAACTTTTGAAAGTTTTAAGGGTATTTTTTACACAAAACACTAACGATTTCCATTCAAAATTAAGAGTAAGAGTATTTTAAAACTCACCGTAGAAGTTTAAGGTATTTTTGAAACTTTTAAGAGTAGTGTGTTTTTGACATAAAGTACAAGTTTAGGAGTATTTTGTATAATTTAGTCATGAAACTTTTAAAAATTCGAAACAAAGTATAAAGTTGAGAGTACGGGAAATTTTTAAAAATAGAAAAATAAGGAAAACTATTTATACAAAATAGTAAAATTTGTAGATAGTTGTGATAGACGTGGATAGAAGTCTATCAGGGTCTATCAGTAATAGAAATGATAGAAGTCTATCACTGATAGATGCTGATAGAAGTTTATCAATGTCTATCAGTATTCTTTTTTTTTTTTTTGCTATTTGCTGTAAATGGTTTGACATTTTTTCTATCGGTGAAAATTTCTCTCTTTTCAAATATAGAAAAATGAGTCAAACTATTTACAATTATAGAAAATTTTTACAGTCTATCAGTGATAGACCGCGATAGAATTCTATCGCTTTCTATCACTCAAGCGATAGAATTCATTTGCTTGAAAGATAGAAAATGATAGAATTCTATCGCAGTTTATCAGTAAAATTTTTCTATATTTGTCAATAGTTTGATATTTTTTATGTTTATAGTGATTTCTGTTTTCTTTTTTCAGTTATTTATTATTATTAAGAACAAAATATTCGATTACTTTTCAAGCTTCTAAGTTCTAACTTTCAATTATTTCTGTGTTGAACAAAAAAACAAAACGTTCAATTGATTTATCATTACGTTACAATAATGACGGAGTTTTTATAACACAATAATGATGGTTTTATTAGCATCTATCTCTATCTCTTTTAGGTCCATTGACTTGTGATATATGTACTAAAAAAACCACTTACGATAAATATATTAGGAGTGCAAAAAAAAAAAAAAAAAAAAAAAAATCAAAAAATCAAAAAATCAAAAAACTTAATTAATCTATTGATTTAGTTTGATTTTTCTAGTATAAAATTCGACATCTTGATTTGTATTAGGAGAAAATCAAATATTATGGATTGGAATTGATTTTTTTTTTTTTTTTTTTTTTTTTTTTTTTGTGATAAAATCATTCAAAACCAAACCAAACAGAATATATTTTCTTAAAAATTAAAGTTTAATCTTAGATCCTTTTTACTATTTTAGTTATTAGGGTACATATATATGTTTATTATTTAGAAAAATACCAAAAAATATATCAAACTTCAATCTATATAGAAATAAGAAATGAAAATAGTGACCGATTCATAACTAAAAATTGACAAAAAAAAATTAAAAACCAAATAAAATAGGATAAAAATCCATCCATTGATTTTTGTTTTTAACATCGATTTGATCTTTTTTTTATAAGGTTTAAACTAAAACAGCACTCAAGTTTAACTCTGTAATTTCCCACTTGAAGATTAATTGATAGGCTACTTCATAAGTAATTAATATATAATTTAAACATCTTAAATAGAGTTTGGTCAAGTGAATTAATTCTAAGTTCTTTTCTTTCTCTCTCTCTTTTCTTTTTCCTTTTCAAGTAAAACTTGCAGTCTTCTAGAGTTCCATCATTCAATCCTCCATTTTCCTAAGGTTATTTGAAAAAGAAAAAAAAAATCAATTTTAGATATAAAATATAAACATTATTATTCATGACCAAAAAATTAAAAACTTCTAACTTTCAAATTAGATCATATTATATGCACAATATATCTTATTTTGTAAGCTAAGTGATGAATTTTCTCTATTATTGTGACACTAATTTAACGATATCTAACTGGTCCAAATCACTCCCTTTCTCTAACTATATCTATCAATATATTGTCATTGTTGTGTAATTACATTTACACCTTCAACATTTTAATTATTGTTGAAGATTATGTAACAAGTAGATAATTTTGTTTGTCTAATCTCTTAGTTTTGTGAGGAAAAAAAAAAAAATTAATTGCTTGTTAAACTCAATTGTCATCTTGGAAAGCAGAGAAGTCTGGTTCATCAGGCTTAAACAGCTTAGGCATTTTCAAGCTGGAGGCATCAGGGTCAAGTACAGCCAACTTTTGGTTAACTCCTCTTCTTGTATTTGTTGCAAATTTTGAAGCCAACATTGTTATTCCAAGATTTTGGGCTTTGTTTTTACTGTTATTTTTGGAGCCACTGGTTTCACCATCTCCTTCACCTTCCATTTCACTGCCATGGCTATTATCTTGGTCCAAGATTGTTGTGTAATAAAGCTCTTCTTGTCTTGCCAATTCCATAGCTAACTTTCTTTTCACATATCTTCTCCAAGCAGCTTGTATGAAGCAAGATCCCCAAGTCCTCCATTGGTGGGAATAATATCTAAAAGCATGTTGGAGTTTCTTGCTATGGAGGCGCTTGAACTGGCTAGCTACAAACTTGAGATCTTCGGCTCGAAGTGCAAATGCCTCGACTTCGGTGAGTGACTTCACGGTTCGAGTTGAGGAGGGGAAGCTTAGGCTAGGATTTGGGACTAAGGCCCACGTTAGTAGTTCTTCGCCGCAGAAGTCGCCCGGTCTGAGAGTGATGGAGTTGAAGAATCCTGACCTGCCACCATTTGTGGTGGAGCTCTCTAATTGACCTCTGATGATGAACAGCATCTCATTTACTGGATCTCCCTCTCTGGTTATGAATGTGTCTTTGGTATTCAACGACGAGACGAGACGCTCGCATATGGCATCCAATAGCTGACCGTCCATTTGTGCAAAAAAGGGAACCTGAGAAGTATAGGAACTGTTAGATGATATAATATTTTTACCTTCATCTATAAGTCTAAGCTTTTAGGTCAATCAATGATTTAACATGGTATCAAAGTAGGTGATTCAGGACGTTCAGTGTTCAAACCTCTGCAACATTATTTCCTTCCAGTTAATATTGATTTTCACTTATTAGGTCTTCTACATATTTCAAGCTCACAAGTGAGGGAGAGTGTTAGATGATATAATATTAAATTTGTTTTTACCTATAAGTTTAAACTTTTGGATCGATCGGTGATTTAAGAGGAACATAACAGTCTATGTAAGGGATTCATAACAGTGTTATTGGAATTGGGAACTAAGTAAGAAAGATAGATAGTTTGAAGATGACTTACACGACGAACGAGTGCAAGAGAAAGATGTCTTTGAATTTGACGACGAAGATCCAAAGGTAATGAGCGCAAGATCGACTCTTCGTCTACACCTCGAGTTGCAATCCATTTATATTGAACGAATCGACGAACTCGTTCTTGCAAATGAAAGGGCAACTGTCGATGCCTCATCCATTCCTCTGTGTCTCTTCGTTTTACTCTCCACTGTTCAAGTCTAGCTGATGTGGATTGCAGATAGCCCTTCAAGAACACAAAGAAGGAAGATAATTACATTGAAACCTTTTAATACCAACATAAAACATGGTGTCATTAAAGGATAAAAAAATGTTTTTTTTTTTTTCCAGTAAAGAAAACCAACCCTCTGAGCAATTTTAGTTTTCAGATATCATACCTGCACTTGGCCTATGAGGTGTGAAAACAGAACCAATCCCATAGAGCAAATCATAATGCTAAATAAAATTTCACCACTATAAGTGCTCGTCGTTAAATTTTGCCCATATGAACTGCAGAAAAATTTCATGAAAAAATCAGGAATACAAAGTTTATAAGTACTAAGTAGATGTCTGATTTATGTCCTTATTATATGGTCTGATGACAACATTAGTTATGCCTCATAAATTAGTCCAACTTAAGCTTCAGACTTGTTGGAATAATAAACCTCCTATATTTCCACAATAGCACGATATTATCTAAGGTAAGTTCAAGCCTGCATAGTTACGCTTTGATTTTACTCAAAAAGAATACTTTGTACCAACGAAGATCGTGTTGTCTTTACTTATATACTATAGATCTTCTCCAGTTGTAGGACATGGTTCACATCTCCAAATAATTGAATCCTAAAACACTACGGACGAGTTTATCTTCACGATATTATGATAATGATTATGTTAGACCCCGAATAACTCAAAGAGCAGTAAAAGGGGCAATCCGAATAACTCAAACACATAAGTAGGTTGTGGTGTGCGCGTTCGGAGGTCAGAGAATTCGTTATATGTAGGCGGGGTCAACCTCAGTAACTTTTTTGGCTAAGTTTTGGGTAGTTTGCTCTCGAGGAGGCTTTATCTCCTTTGGTTGTTCTCTTGTTCATTTAATCATCTATCAGTTAGATATTATATCGTATCAGTAGATCGATTATATCGTTGCTCTATTACGTGTATTGTTTGGAAGGATTTGTGTTTGATTGTGCAGGAACTTGTTAGGAATCAGATACCTAACAGATTATTGGTTTCAGTTTACAGATTAAGAAGGCAAAACAATGGAAGATGTAAGAGACCAACAAAGCCATACCTCAAACTCTTCAAACCAAACCAAAGGCAGTAGAAGTACTTCTCAAAGAAATTTGCTGAAGCAACTTCATCAGTGAACGCATCAGCAAACATTCCAAACTCAAAATTATTTTCATCGTTAAATGCATCACAGTTTGTAAGAACGTGAGTAACTCTTAGCCAAGCTTGTCGTTCTGGCCTAGTCAAACTATCACAGTCCAGAAAAAAAGGCTGGCAAGAAGGAGAATGAGTTGTATTCATCTCCTTCCTACATTCTATTTTCCAGCACTCATCCTGACGCTGAATTGATGCTATATACCATGCAGCTCCTATCACCTGCACTGACAAATTACAAAGAATTAAGCAATGGTAACAACATAATATATAGTACATGTTCGGGAGTGATTTTGAAATGGTAAAAATCACTTTTCTCATGCTTAAAACCATTCCGAAACAAAGGAAATTGATTTTTGAATGATTAAAAGCATTTTTCGAGTGATTTTAATTATTTTAGAATCATTTCCGTACATGCTAATAGTTTTATTGATTAAATTGATGAAAGGAAGTACATGGCTAGCAAGCAAATAGAGAAGGAGATTATAAGCTGCACCAGCCCAAGCAGTTTTGGCTATTGCCCCAGTGGTTTTATTGATCTGTCTGTTCAGAGGAAATATAACAAACAGTCTGGGTGCATACTGAATAAGAACAATCAATGCAAGAGTATGGTTAGCATGGGCTGCTGATGGGGATTTCACTGCTGGAATCACGAACCAAATCACAATCTGTCATGATAAACTGTTAAATCACCCATTAATTAAAAAAAATTAAGCTAACGGGTGAACGTAAATTCAATATTATATCAATAGTCTAACATCCCTTCACTTATGAGTTTGGAATTTGAAGATTAACCTGTGGCAGGGGAAGTGTAGCAGCAAGATCAATGAGAAAATCCTTCTTGATGTAACGCATAGCAATGGCGGAAGGGTCCATAACGAGGTCGCCACGGCCAAAAACCCTAGAATTAGGGGCGACGAAAGCAGTGCGAAACTTCATAAGAATGTGAAACATTGAAAAGAAATCGACGATGGTGCGAAAGAAAGTGATGACGATGCCAAGACGAGTGTTGAAACGCATACAAGCAGGGCCGCCGATGATGATAAGGTAAAAGTAAAGAGGATCGACGAAGAGAGCGATCAAACAAGTGACGAGAAAAATGCGATTCCATCGAACAACGAAATCGGAATCGGGTTTTAGAATATGATCCCACCATGGAACTTTTCTGTATAAAGAAAGGGATTTTTGAAGTCCGCCTAATCGAGAATACGCTATGTTATGCATATTCTTCGTCGTCTTCTTCTTCGTCTTTCTTTTCCCATTTCCAGAACACACAAACAATTCCAACCCTTTTTTTTTCTAAGTCCCTATACACACTCCTTTTTTAGCCCTCCATTTTTAACGACTTTACCTAACTTTTAAATTTAGATTTTGAAAACATATTATTATTTTTTTATTATTTTGAAAACAATTCCAAGGTTTTTTTTATTTTATTATTATTTCGGATTTGTTATCTATTTTGAAAATAATGAAGTTGGGTACTAAAAGCATGTTAATTAATATTATGTTAATTAATAATGAAGTTTTAAATTTAGAATTTTTAAATAATGAAGTCAGATTATACTAAAAGCATGTTAAATTATTGTGAAATTTTTACAAATAGAAAAATTATCAAACTATTTACAGAAAATAGTAAAAAAAAAAAAAACACTTATAAACATTGATAAACATTGATAGATTTTTATCAGCATCTATTAGTGATAGACTTCTATCGTTCCCTGACTATCAGCGTCTATTACAACTATCTAAAAGTTTTACTATTTTGTGTAAATAGTTTCTCTTATTTTTCTATTTTTAAAAATTTCCTTTAATTAATACTATATTATATCAATATACTTAAAAATTGGAAGATTGATCTGATTACTTTACTTAATTTTTTCCAACTTTTAAATTTAGATTTTGGGAACCTCATTACTTTATCCCCCAAATTAAGGGTATTTTTTTTTTTTTTTACTTTTTTATTTTATAAAACACTTTTGATTTATGAACTATAATGAAGGTAATAATTTAGTCCATAAATTTTAGTGGGTAACAATTTAGCCCTTGTACTTTTAAATTTGTAACAATTTAGGTCTTCAATTTTATTAAGTAAAAATTTAAGTTCTTTATTTTACAATTTGTAACAATATAGTCCTTATTGTGATAAATATTATTAAGACTTCATGAAATTTCTTACATATGCAAATTGATAAATTGACTGGAAATCATTTTTTTTATAAACTATAATGACTAAGTCATCACATAATAAAACTTAACAAACTTAATTTTGAAAGAAAAAAAAGCTTGATAGGAACTAAATTGTTACAAATTTGAAAGTGCAATACCTAAATTGTTACCAACTAAAGTTTATGGACTAAATTGTTTAGAGACCAAAAATTTTTTTTTTTACCATTTTTTTTAATACGCATGACACAAATTTTGGATGTATATAACGTTTGTCCATTTTGAATATAACGAAATCTGATCATATCAAAAGCGTGTTAATTATTCACACTACCCTTCATGCACCATTATATTGGATTAGTTGAACGAGGGCACGCGTGAAGGAGTGAGTGAGGAAGGAAGAGTCTTAGCATGTGAGAGCACTATTATATTGGATTAGTTGAACGAGGGAAGGAAGAAGAGACCTAGCGTGTGAAAGCAATATTATCTATCTATATATATATATATATATAATCTTAATTTTACATTTACTAAAATTATGATGGTTAATATAAATGATTAACATGCTCTTTGTGTGTTACGACAACTTCATTATTTTTAAATTTTGGAGCAAACAACATTATGAGCATAAAATTAAAGTCATTTGCATTAAAAAAAAAAAAAAATGAACTACTTTACCTAACTTTTGGTGTTTCCTTTGAAGGTCAATTTTAAGACTTATCACCATTTTCTTTGTACCTTTCACTGGAAAGTTATAACGTAATAAGTAATGTTTTTTCTTTGAGAAATTATTTTAGATGACAAAATTGTTAAAAATATTTACAAATGTAGTAAAATTTTATTGTCTATATAGACTGCGATAGACGACAGATAGACACAAATAATAGTCTATCGCACAGTAAAATTTTGTTGTATTTATAAATATTTTAGTTAATTTTCCTATATTTGAAAATAACTCTTTTTATTTTTTATAACTAACTTAATTAGCACTTGTTCATGTAACGAACTCTTTTTGCTATATTGCTACTCTTAATATAATTTTTTTAATGTAATTAATTAGTCTTATATCTTAACTTTGATTGTAATTTTTCTTTACTATATTCTCAATTCAAACACTAATTTTACTTTTTGAAACATAAAATTTATTAAATTAAATACATATTTTAATTAAGGTAACTTGGATTTCCAATATCAACAAGCCCATTACCCATAGATGATTCTTTGCCTATAAATATATATAATTTTATTTCTCAATGGTTCTTCCTAAGTTCTTTAGTGGTTTTAATATCCTCTATCATTCTATATCTTTTTTTTCTTTCCTATTTCATTTTAAATTGTCTATTGTAAATCTAACCTAATTAATATAAAATATCATAAAAATAGCGGCTAATAAAAAAAAAAAAAGTTAAAATACCATTTGAGTCCATATCTAACTTTTGTCTACCTACTTTTAATAAATCTTGAATTTAGTCTCTCATATTGCTATTTTTGTTTTTTTTAAAGCTTTTTGTCATCTATTAACATTTTTACTATACATTTTGAAAACATGTTCCCATATTGTATTTTCTTGAATAAAAAATATCAGTATTATTTAGTCAACTTTTATCAAAATTAAATTTAAATGACAAATTTTAAGATATATTAAAAGTACAGGGACTAAAATTGTGGACAATTGAAAGTATAGAAACTAAAATAAAACAAACCTCAAAGTATAAGAATCACAATGGTATTTTAATAAATAAAAAAATTACAAACTAAGCATAAGTTACTACCAGTGGTGAATCTATGAAGGGTCGGGGGAACGTGCCCCTCAAATGGTCGGGTTTAATAAAAATATATATATTTTTAATTGAAAATAAAAAATTCATTGTAAATTATAATATAATTATTGTATTTTCTTTTGAATGAAAATATTTGTTGTTTGCTTGCTATTGAAGGAAGTGTCAAGTCTTGCCTTCTAGTCCAAGGTCAAAAGTTCAAGCACGCTAATGTACTTTTTTTTTTTTTTGCTCATACATATTTCTAATTTTTCAACATTACATATACTAAAATTTTCACTACATAGCTATTAAAGAATACATAATATTCTAAAAAAAAATAAAAAAAAAATACTTGGTTGTTTTTTTAAAAACTATAAATATCTAAGTTTAATTTTTTATTTATATATTTATGTGAATAATCCTACAAAAGTTTGTAGTAGTTTTTAACTAATACTATTTAATCTAAATATTATATATTAGTGCATTTAAAGTTATGTTTATATGAAGTTAAATTACAAGTTTAGTCCATAGGTTTTGAAAATTGTGACTAATAAATTTCTAAACTTTTAATTTTAACTCTAATAGGTCAACTTTCAATTTCAAATGTAATAAATCTCATAAATATTTAAAATATTTAAAAATTAACCATTTTATTAAACAAAAAAAATAATTTTTGTCTCTAATTGGACCTTAAATTTTCAAATTTTTAGTTAATAGATATATTTAGTTTTTAAATTTTTGAATATGCAAGATGCAAAATTGATATTTTGATAATCTATTAAACAAAAAAATCAAGAATTCATGAACCTATCAGAAAATTTTTAAATTCCATGGACTAACTATAAACATAAATCTAAAAGTTCGAAATGATGCAAAATTATGCCACTGTGACATGAACTCTTAGATCCACCACTGGTTACTATAATTACAATTAATCAATATTAGATTAATCCTGGTTATGATTATAGTTTAATGATCAACAATTCAAACATCATGTTGAATTTATATCTATATAAATTGCTTTTAATTTGTTGTCACTACCAATTTTATTAATTTGTCTATGTTAAAAGTATATGAAGATTATTAAAATAAACAAACGCGTGTAATACAGTAATAATAAGAAAAATTTTCACGGGTAGAAAAAATATCAAACTATTTACAGATAATAGCAAAAAAAAATACTGATAGATATTGATAGATTTCTATCCGCATCTATCAGTGATAGACATCTATCTTTCTATCACTGATACTTCCTGATAGACTTCTATCAGCGTCTATCACAATTATCTAAAAATTTTACTATTTTGTGTAAAATAGTTTTCCTTATTTTTCTATTTTTAAAATTTTTTCTAATAATAAATACATATAGTATTTTAAAGAGTAATGATTAAAAATGATAAAAGTTTTGAAGAAGAAAAAAGTAGACATAATTTGTATATATTGTAAGATATGAAACTGAATGTGAAGATATATATATGGATCACACATGAGAAACAGCATTTGGCTTAGTGATCACCCCATTTTGGAGCTGACAACAAATCTACCCACTTCAAACAAAAAAAAGCACTTATTTCCCAATGAAATTAAATCAAAATAATCATCACAATCTTATAATATACAAATATAAAGTGTGTATTTTTGTATCAAAATTGACAAATACCCAACTTTGTCAAATGTGAATTCAAATTCTTTATTGACATTTTTGAAAGGATTGTTTCCCTAATACGTCATCTTTTACATTTACCACTCTTTTATAGAGTATTTTTTTTAAATAGTTTTTTTCGGTCAAAATCGACCACTTAGATTCTAATAAAAAATTAACCTTTTTTTTAGGAATTTTTCACAAATAGAAAAAATATCAAACTATTTACAGAAAATAACAAAAAAAAACACTAATAGAAATTGATAGACTTCTATCATTTCCATCCTGATAGAGTTCTATCATCGTCTATCACAACTATCTAAAAATTTTGCTATTTTATGTTAAAAAGTTTTCCTATTTTTCTATTTTTAAACTTTTTCTTTTTTTCATACATCCAAACTATCGATTTTTTTAACTTTTTTTGGTGGAATCTTAGCGAGGACGAAGATCGAGATTGTATATATTTCTCAAAATATGATCTTTCCCAAAATTTATAAATTACACTACAATTACCCGATATCTATTCGGATAATTGGTAAATCCATTTAAAAATTTAGAAACAGAAATTTGACGTAAGATTTGAGAATTTGGATAAGATTGGAAAAGATTACATAAGATTTGGTATAAGATTTGAGAACAATTACGGAATTTGGAGAATATTTGAAAATATGTAAGATTTGGAATAAAATTTAGAAAGATTAATCTCGTGATGTTTATCTTGAGTAAGAGTTCACCGAGAGCCCAAATAAATTGATAGTTTAGCAGAATCTCGGTATTTGATCTCGGTCAGGAAGAACAAAAAAAAAACTATTTCAACAAATTCTTTAAAAAGATACTAGTCGTAAAAGATGAAAACATGTGAGAGTTATTTCTAACAATTTTTCAATAATATACCATCAAAATTTTATTAATATACAAAGTTGGGAATTTGAAGGTAAAATAAAATACTTTAGGTTTCTTTTTCATGAGTGTGATAAAGGATAATAAAAAGAATATTAAAATATTATTTTAGTCCTTATACTTTGAAATTTGTTCAAGTTTAGTCCCTATACTTTAAAATATCCGATTTTAGTCCTTGTATTTTCAATAAATCTTAATTTTAGTTCTTACTACTAATTTATTTTGGATTTTTTCATTACTTTTTTTTTATTTTTTTACTAGCATTTTCACTATAAATTTTGAAAACATCTTCACATATTGTGTTCTTTGCAGGAAAATTATTATGATTATTTAATCAATTTCGTTAAAAATTAATTTTGCGAGATTAAATTTAAGACTTATTGAAAGTACATAATTAAAATTGGACAGGTAAAAGTACAATGATTAAAATTGAACACATTATTTTAAAGTACATGAACTAAAATGATATTAAATTAAGTTAAAAAGAAATTAAAGAAATCTAACAAGTCAAACATTTGAACCCCTACAATGTCGTTGCCCTTTAACTTTTAAGAATCGAAAGATAATTATTCTTATCGAGATAATGATCTACAACTATAGAAAATTTTTACTGTCTATCAGCGATAGACAGCGATAGAAGCCTATCACTCAAGCAATAAAATTTTACGCAGTCTATTAAAAAATTTCTATATTGTAAATAGTTTTATTTTTTTTTCAATTTATAGTAATTTCTCTTTAGTTATTTATTTATTTATTTATTATTATTATTATTATTATTATTATTATTATTATAATATATATATAAAAGGATCAAAAACACCCATCATCATGTTTGAGTCCAAATTCAAAGATATACATGAAAGATAAGAGTTGGTTAGCCGACAGAGTGTTTGATCCGCAAAATCATTTAGGGTTTGGCCAAGAATTTGAACATAAAAAAATACATCAAAATGTATCATAATTCATAAAGACATGGAACAAGTTTAAAATAAATTTAACTTGAAGAAATTAACAGCGAAAAAGGATATAAATATAAAAATAAATAAGAGAGAAATTTTGGTGTAAAATCTCTACCATTATATATATATATATATGTGAGTGTACACTATGTTATTAGACTAGTGTGACATTCTATTGTTGAAATTAGCCTCTTTTTCGACGCCTAAATGTTTGGTGTCAAAAATAAACAGAAAGACCTGACATTTTTTTTAATTTCGACGGGCAAATGAAATTGACGTCTGGATAAAGTGTTTACCCTAGGGCCTTTAAGAAATGGCGTCATGAGTGCCCAGATCTCCTGACGGCCAAAAAACTTTTGGGAGGGGGTGTTTTTCGCGACGAATTTTTATGTGTCGTCGGTAGATCTAATTTTTTTTAGTAGTGTGTGTATCCAAGCAAGCTTGCAAACATCTTGACTAAATCTCAATAGATAGCATGTCTGACCTAGCTACCATGGATTGAACTCATTCTTTCTAACTTAGTTGTTTATCAAACTAGTTATGGTTCTTATTGGCCACTAGGGTACCCCACGATGGTTAAATCTATTGTAATGATGGAGAGAAAAATAATGGAAAATTGGTAGAAGTAACCTTAAAAAGTTTTCATCTTTCACAACTAGCATCTTTTTGGAGAACTCATTGAAATAGTTTTTCTTAGTACTTCCTAGCCGAGATCAATCTCGAGATTGAATAAAAGTTTCTTTTTTTCCTCGTACATTAAAACTATCAATTTTTTTGCTCTTTCTCGATGAAATCTCAATAAGAATGAAGATCAAAATTGTATATTTTTCCTAAATCTTACTTAATCTTTTCCAAGATGTAAAACACACACTGCAATTACATTTGAAAAATCCATTTGAATAATTAGTAATTCCATTTGAAAATTGAGATAAGTATGAAAATTAAAATTCGATATGGGAATTTGGATAAATTTTGAAAAAGTTAGAAGAATGATTACAAATTTTGGAGAATATTTGAAAAAATGTAACATTTGGTATTAAATTCTGAAATATTACAGATTTTGGAGAATATTTTAAAAAAGGTAAGATTTAGTATAAGATTTGGAAACATTACATAAGCCAAATATATATATATATATATATTTCAATCAATTCTCTAAAAAAATTTAGTTGTGAAAGATAAAAAAAATTTAATAAACTTTTTTTTAATGAATAATTAATAGTAAATTAAATATATAGACTCAATCCTATTATCAAAGCATGTGGAAGATTTTATGAAGGGCCCACTTTTTTGCCACCAAGTTGCATTCTATATAAACCCCAAGACCCAACTCCATTACAAAGCCTAATTTTTTTTTTTTAAACAGAGTTTTAAAAGAAAAAAAAAATTTTAAAATTTTTTATTGTTGAATGGCCATGGATGCAAATGGGGTTCTTTCTTTTTCAGATGATTTGGTGTTTAAGCAGAAGAAAGATGAAGTTTTCAACAATGGCTGCTCTCATCAGCATGTTGCAGTTGAAAATCAAAAAGAAGAAGAAGAAGACGACTCCATTAATAGTGATGCTCTCAACCATCCAACCATTCCTGGTTGGTTCTCTGAGCACTGCCCACAATGGCCAGGTGGGTTTTTTCTTTTTTCTTATAAATTATTTTCAATTTTTTCAATTTACTTTTCCATTGTGTGTATTAATAATTTCATCCAAATTTTTTGAAAAGTTAAAGGACATGTTTGAAAGTGATTTTAAAATGGTTAAAATCACTTTTGTCATTTTTAAAATCACCGTGAAATATGTTTTTAATCTTTTAAAATTAATTTTGATGATTGAAAATTGCATCTAAAAGTGTAAAATTGAAAATTAAATTAATTTTGAGTGATTAAAGTGTGTTTTTATGATTTTAAAAATGACAAAAGTGATTTTAACGATTTTAAAATCACTCTCAAACATGTCTTAAGTGTTTGAGACAAATCTCTCTTTCAAATCGTTTTTGTTATTAATACCAATCTAAACTAAGTGGATAAAGACGCAAAACCTAATTAGGAGAGTTTAGTTATTATAGTTAGTCGTTATTATAATATGTGGGTTATAATAGTTTGTAGGTTATAATAATTTAGGTTTAGTGGTTGACTTTTTTTTTAATTTTCATTTTGTGTAATAATAATTTGGTCCAAAATTTTGAAAAGTGTAAGGCCTATTTGGTTGAAAATAAAAATTTTGAAAACAATGAATTTGATGACAACATCGGTGTACTTCATATTTTTAGATATGAACATATTGAGGAATTCGATTCTAATTTAAAGAATTGTTTTAATGTATTTAATATTATATTTGTAATCTATAAAATTAGTTGTAATTACCAACTAAATTTTAAGTTGAATATAAAATGTAATTAATTCATTTATGAACATATTTTAATTATTTTTTTGGTATAATTATTATTTGTACTATTATATAATTTATAATAAATTACATAATAGATATTTTA